>JALPQI010018278.1:0-28035 GCA_025490895.1 Thaumatotibia leucotreta
TTGATGTCTCTGTCCGTTCGATAAAAAAACAGGACACACATGGAGATAGATGATCTTGGAACCCTCGTGTTCGCGGTAGCCCCCCAGACAAACGCTTACTTAATATGGAAATATGCAACTTGTCTCGGATTTGTATTCGCGCCGTCGCCCGGCTCCAGTCTCGCTCATGGCAACATTTTTCTTGCTTGGCTCTGAAATCTGAGATAGAATAAGAGATTCGTGTAAAGGTGTTTCGTAATACCCTGCACTACTTTTTTCAGGGGACTTAAATAAAATATACAAAGACAATTAAGTATCGGATTCCATTTCACCAACTCATTTCATTAACCCCATACACTCGTTGACCAAAAATAAGTGCATTTCAGCTGCCAGTGAGGTTAACGGAATTTTATTAAAATAAGTTCAAGTTTCAGAAGTAGCAGTTATAGCATCTAGTTGACACGTATTAAAAAAAATCGACCTATCTGAAACTTGGCCCATTCTGGGTTCCAAAACCTGACAGGCGACGGGCATGCACTTATATTTTGACCACATATATTCTAATGAATAAATCACGCAATACATAGATCAAAAGCGTCAAGGATGTTTGGACTTAACAAGTAAACCCCGAGTTTAAACTAGGGCTCGCGGTCGTGTCCGGGTTTCGTGTCAACGTTTCTCATACCCGTGTTCGTGTTACACGTACACGGGTTTCTGGCCCGATTTACACGGGTAATTAAAGTCCGTGTAAATAATACCCGTCTACACGGATACACGGGTATTATTTACACGGACTTTAATTACCCGCGGGTTCGGGGACGTCCTTGACGAGAAGCGTACGATATGGGTCGTGAGACTTAAGAGCTCTAGTAAAAATGGATAGATAAGCGAAAGGCTAATTTTGTCAAATAGACCTTATTGCGTAACAGGTAGAGTCGAAATTTATAAAACATTATTAAAAAGTTATATCGGCTGACCTTTCCTGAACAGGTAGTGTTTTGTAGTGTCGAACGAAGCTGCAGGTTACATTCATAATAGACCTTATTTGGATTTGCTCAAATTATTTCGGACCCGTTCGGTTCGGTCTTAAGTACCCGGGTACCCGGGTAGCACGCGGTTTCGTGTAAACGGTATCCGTGTATTGGACACGGACACGGGTACCCGGCGGGTTCGTGTAATTCGGGTTCTTAGTACCGTCGGGCTTAAGAACACGGGTATCCGGTTTAGCGGGTTACACGTGTACCGTGAGCCCTAGTTTAAACCATAGTTTGTTCAAGTAGGCCTTAGTGTAATAAAACGTATAAAAGAGCTATGCAGAAGTATGGTATTTGACCGAGTTTCCCTTTAGAAATTGTAAACCTTGCAACATTTTACGGGTTGGAAATTATTACAAGCTTGTTACAGGAATAAAACCGGTTAATCCTCGACGAAGTTGGATGTAAATCGGGTTATTGTCGCGTTCGCAATCAGCGCGGGTCACGCCAACGACATATGAAAACGGCAGACTAGCATCGCATGTTGTAGACTAGTCTTATATATAAATTAAAATACCTATGTTCTGGAATTCATCTGAACACTTTTGCTAGAATTTTGAGTACATTTCCATTTACCAAATATTTATTTATATACTTAATAAGCTTCATGCAATGTTAAGACAGAATGCTAAAATAAATAATATAACGTAGTATAGTTTATAATTTAAATCTATTGATTGAGAACTACTCATATGGGAAAATGTTGTTCATTTAGATGTTCTCGGCTATACAATTCTTTGTAAGATACTATAGGTACCAATAATAGTACATTACGATAGAACTACCAAAAATGTATTTCCTTTCCACACGTGTATGTATCATACGACGTTTTTCAGCACAGATAGCCCTCCGACGAATTGATCTGAAAAAAATTTACCACTTTTCGCACTAGCGCATAAAAAAACACCATATGTACTGAAATATTTACTTTTAGTTTAGTTTGAACTTCTGTCGATTCAATCACAATTCAATAAATACAAGTATTACAAGTCCATAATATCTATGTCGAGAGGGCAGATGGAGTAATTGAAAGTAAATGTAATGACCAACCAGTCACTGGCGAAGCAGCCATTGGAATGTGCCGTTTTCAAATAAAATGTAGCCGGTGCCTGGACCAGTTAGGGTTCCGTACACAAAGTATGAAAAAACGAGACCCTATTACTGAAACTTCGCTGTCTATCTGTGTCCATCCGTCTGTTTATCTGTCACCAGGCTGTATCTCATCAATCTTTATATCTAGAGAATATAAATTTATTTTGCCCGTCAGTGTATTAAAAAATAATATCAATACATTAAAATAGGTAGAACAAACGTCACATTCTTGACGTTTTTTTCATTAAAATAAACCCCAATTTTTTTTTATTAAATAGAACACGTATCTATTTTTAAATATTTCAAGGGTATTCAATCGTTAGTTGTTTATTGAGTTAGAGAAACGTATTACTGTTCACGACTTATATACTTATTTCACTCTATAGAACGACGGCAACAAATAAACGCTTGGTATAATAATGATTTCCTGTTCAGAGAAGAGTCAATGGAAATCGATCAAGATGTCGCTCTCCCGTGCGTTGGACAAACCAAATAAGAGAGAAGCGTCGGCCAGGGATTATTGGCGGAGAATAATAAAACGTTCGACGTAACGTGACAACCACTGCTCTGCTATTAGCATACAAAGAAGCAGAAAAGGAGATATTCACAAAATATTTACCCCCTTATTCATAAACGTCTCCTAACTTACCAAGCCGCTAAGTATTCATTGTCCGTTTAGGTCTTATCACTATGTCTATAAGGTACAAACAATACTTTGCGGGTTGCTAAGTTATGGTTGCCGATTCCTAAGAATGAACATTCGACAGTTTAGAAATGAGCCTTATACAGTGTGTTTCCATGACCCGGGCTTTTACGAAAATTACTAGCAATCGCTTTCAAGTATTAACATTTGACAAATAATTACATTGACCGTACAATTAATTTTATTTTCTCCGAACGATCAATGTAACGCGTGTCGGTACTGCTTAGTTGTCAAACGTTGGGAGTGGCTGCTATCTGTCATTGTTAAGTGCAAATTAACGATTCATTTTGAAGTACATTGCTTCTCAATTAACTTTTCTTAGAAAGTTAATTACTTTTAAAATTAACATTTTGTATCGAATAATGTTCACGGTTTGGCTAGAAATCTACATCGCATTCCGCGGTTTCGATAAAAGCCAGTATGATAGACACGCACTGTATATAAATATGACGTTCAGCTTGCCCCCATATTAATAAGGGTTAATCTATAACTGTCAGAAATCGACAACTATAGGAGACGTTATGAATAAGGAGGTCAGTTTAGAGTCCGAGCGGAAAGTTAAGGCATCAGTGGCCTATTTCACCATAATTACAATTGTGACAATTGTAAAATATCACTGTTACTGACGTCACAGACCTCCGTAGGCTACGGCTACCGCTTACTGTCGGACGGCCCAGGTGCTTGTTTGCCACCAATATAAAATTATTACTAATAACGTTATTATATCGTTAATAAACTACTTTTTATTTTCCGAAACCCGTGACAATTGTCGAAAGGTTTAGTACAATTTTCATTAATTCTTGACATGAGGTTCGGCTTATGTCGGAATTTCGCTACAATTGTCGTGATTTTTGTGACAATTGTAATTTTGCTTCGCATAAAAGTAGCTATTTACTGCTGATTTATTAAAGTTCCTGCACTAATTTTTATGCTGGTGGCAAACAAACGCACGGCCCTTCCGATGGTAAGCGGTAACTGTAGCCTATAGACGCTCCCTATTGGAGAAACCGTAGATTTACAATTGTAGGACTTGTCAATGTTGTGAAATTGGGGCCAGGTATCACGGCAAGTCCATACATCGCCGCTACCTATCGCCACGGTGCGAACAAACTCACGTTTTAGAATTATGACTAACGTGAGACTCAAACATATTTAAATATTTATCAAACGGGTTACTCACGTCACGTAATTTAAGTCGATAATTGCTTGACATGTTTCGATCCATTTAGAGGATCCTCATCACTAACGTTTTATAGATGAGGGTACCTGTGTCGAACAAACTAACGTTATATCAGAGATTATGTAGTTTAAGTAGATATATCAGCACCATACATTAAAATGCATCCACCAGAAATGTTGTTATTACTAGACGGCGCCACGGTTGATCTTTGTTGCTCGTGGGCATGGTACAGATGGCTCTGAAACAGTATACACTACCTTGCCACGAACGAAACGCATGATCATTTGCAACACATAACATACTCGTATTTCGCCGTAACACTATATAGGGAGGTTGGTATTGTGGTTCATGCGTTCGGCTGTGAAGCAGTGGTACCAGGTTCAAATCCTATCTAAACGCGCTGAAAATGCTATTTTGTTTCTTTTTTTTTCAAACTTTGTTTTTTTTTTTTTTTACTTTTGTTGCGCATAATCTTTGATTTTGTAAAAACAATGTTTTACAAGGTGCAAACGGGCGGGTTTTTATTTTGTTGTCGTTTTTTAAAATTTTCCATATATGGACTTTTTTACATTTTTTTCTACTCAGAATCACGAGCTCTTTCGTATCGTTTTATAGTTATACAAAGTGATCATAGATCCGATAGATATATACATACATACAGGGTGTTATATACATAATTATACAGGGTGAAAATGAGTATACAGACGAATTTGAAGCGTGAAGAGTTATTCCTGACAGAGTTGGGTTATACTCGTTTCTGACTAATTCGCATACGTTGAATACAATTTTCGGGTCCATTATGACATTCAAGATGGCTGCAACTTATTTTTGCAATTTTCATCATTATACTCGTTTCTGACTAATTCGCATAGGTACGTGGAATACGATTTTCGGGTCCATTCTAAGATCCAAGATGGCGGGAACTTTTTTTTGTAATTTTCATCATTATGCTTTTTTCTGACTAATTCGCATACGTGGAATACGATTTTCGGGTCCTTTCTGAGATCTAAGATGGCAGGTACTTTTTTTGCAATTTTCAACATTATACTCGTTTCTGACTAATTCGCATACGTTGAATACAATTTTCGGGTCCATTATGAGATCCATGATGGCGGCAACTTATTTTTGCAATTTACATCATTATACTCGTTTCTGACTAATTCGCATACGTGGAATACGATTTCCTGGTCCATTCTAAAACCCAAGATGGCGGGAACTTTTTTTTTAATTTTCATCTTTATACTCGTTTCCGACTAATTCGCATACGTGGAATACGATTTCCGGGTCCATTCTAAAATCCAAGATGGCGGGAACTTTTTTTTTGCAATTTTCATCATTATACTCGTTTCCGACTAATTCGCATACGTAGAATAATTTTTTTTAGTTCCATTCTAAGATCCAAGATGGCGGGAACTTTTTTTTGCAATTTTCATCATTATACTCGTTTCCGACTAATTCGCATTCGTGGAATACGATTCCCGAGTCCATTCTAAAATCCAAGATGGCGGGAACTTTTTTTTACAATTTTCATCATTGTACTCGTTTCTAATTCGCATACGTGTAATACGATTTCCGGGTCCATTCTAAGATCCAAGATGGCGGCTACTTTTTTGTAAATTTCATCATTATACTCGTTTCTGACTAATTCGCATACTTGCAATACGATTTCCAGGTCCATTCTGAGATCCAAGATGGCGGGAACATTTTTCTTGCAATTTTCATCATTATACTCGTTTCTGACTAATTCGCTCGCATACGATTTTGGGGTCCATTCTGAGATCCAAGATGGCGGGAACTTTTTTTTGTAATTTTTATCATTGTACTTGTTTTCGACTAATTTACAAACGTGGAACCCGAATTTAGGGCGAATTTAAGATCTAAGGTTATTTACGTATATGTATTGGAAATGAAATATCTTTAATGATAAAAACTGCCCAAAAGTACATCAATTGTAAGATACAAAATGGCGGCACCTTTTTTGAACTTTTGTGCAGTTTTTTTTTTCATTATAGGTACTGCATTTCCGCTACTCATAAGAACATGCTAAATATAAAAACTCTTGGATATTAAATTAACCCCAAATTAGGATTCCACGTTTATAAATTAGTCGAAATCGAGTACATTGACAAATATTACAAAAAAATTTCCGCCATCTTGGATCTTAGAATGGACCTGAAAATCGTATTCTACGTATGCGAATTAGTCAGAAAAAAGTATAATGATGAAAATTGCAAAAAAAAAGTTCCCGCCATCTTGATCGTATTCCACGTATGCGAATTAGTCGGAAACGAGTATAATGACGAAAATTGCAAAAAAAAGTTCCCGCCATCTTGGATCTTAGAATGGACCCAAAAATGATATTCCACGTATGCGAATTAGTCAGAAACGAGTATAATGATGAAAATTGCAAAAAAAGTTCCCGCCATCTTGGATTTTAGAATGGACTCGAAAATCGTATTCCACTTATGCGAATTAGTCGGAAACGAGTATAATGATGAAAATTGCAAAAAAAAAGTTCCCGCTATCTTGGATTTTAGAATGGACCCGGAAATCGTATTCCACGTATGCGAATTAGTCGGAAACGAGTATAATGATGAAAATTACAAAAAAAAAGTTCTCGCCATCTTGGATCTTAGAATGGACCCAAAAATGATATTCCACGTATGTGAATTAGTCAGAAACGAGTATAATAATGAAAATTACAAAAAAAGTAGCCGCCATCTTGGATCTTAGAATGGACCCGGAAATCGTATTACACGTATGCGAATTAGTCAGAAACGAGTACAATGATGAAAATTGCAAAAAAAAGTTCCCGTCATCTTGGATTTTAGAATGGACCCGGGAATCGTATTCCACGTATGCGAATTAGTCGGAAACGAGTATAATGATGAAAATTGCAAAATAAAAAGTTCCCGCCATCTTGGATCTTAGAATGGACCCGGAAATCGTATTACACGTATGCGAATTAGTCAGAAACGAGGATAATAATGAAAATTACAAAAAAAAAGTAGCCGCCATCTTGGATCTTAGAATGGACCCGGAAATCGTATTCCACGTAGGTATGCGAATTAGTCAGAAACGAGTACAATGATGAATATTCCAAAAAAATTTCCCGCCATCTTGGATTTTAGAATGGACCCGGGAATCGTATTCCACGTATGCGAATTAGTCGGAAACGAGTATAATGATGAAAATTACAAAAAAAAAGTTCCCGCTATCTTGGATCTTAGAATGGACCCAAAAATGATATTCCACGTATGCAAATTAGTCAGAAACGAGTACAATGATGAAAATTGCAAAAAAAAGTTCCCGCCATCTTGGATTTTAGAATGGACCCTAAAATGATATTCCACGTATGCGAATTAGTCAGAAACGAGTACAATGATGAAAATTGCAAAAAAAAGTTCCCGCCATCTTGGATTTTAGAATGGACCCGGAAATCGTATTCCACGTATGCGAATTAGTCGGAAACGAGTGCAATGATGAAAATTGCAAAAAAAAGTTCTTGCCATCTTGGATTTTAGAATGGACCCGGGAATCGTATTCCACGTATGCGAATTAGTCGGAAACGAGTATAATGATGAAAATTACAAAAAAAAAGTTCCCGCCATCTTGGATCTTAGAATGGACCCAAAAATGATATTCCACGTATTGCGAATTAGTCAGAAACGAGTACAATGATGAAAATTGCAAAAAAAAGTTCCCGCCATTTTGGATTTTAGAATGGACCCGGAAATCGTATTCCACGTATGCGAATTAGTCGGAAACGAGTATAATGATGAAAATTGCAAAAAAAAGTTCCCGCCATCTTGGATTTTAGAATGGACCCGGGAATCGTATTCCACGTATGCGAATTAGTCGGAAACGAGTATAATGATGAAAATTACAAAAAAAAAGTTCCCGCCATCTTGGATCTTAGAATGGACCCAAAAATGATATTCCACGTATGCGAATTAGTCAGAAACGAGTACAATGATGAAAATTGCAAAAAAAGTTCCCGCCATTTTGGATCTTAGATTGGACAGAAATGGCAAATTCAAAAAATGTAGACACAATAAGAGAAAATTAGTATTAGCCCTTTTTTTCTTACAGAGTTTGTTGGATGTTGGACAGAGTAGAGCTATTTATTGCCAATGATATTGATAGAGTGCCATTAGTAAGAGTTTAATTATTATTTCGCTATGTGAGTTTGGTATTGAAGCGTAGAATAGAAACAGAATGCAATGCTCAGATTACCTTCAATTTTCTATGGCTTTCGTTTCGTTTGTTGCCAGCTCGTCAGATTACGGTAAAGCCAAGAGAATGCTGACAACTAAACGGCAACGCCGCGCCGCAATGTATTTGTTTTATAATTCGGATATACCCTAATCAGAGGCCCTACCGCGAACAACGAAAGAAGTGTTGCCTCCCTGTCACACTTATAGTGGAATTCACGAGTGCGAGAGAGGCAACACTTCGTACGTGTTTCGCGGTAGGCTCTCAGCTATTTATTGTTATCAGTTGTTATGTTACGGGTTCAAATCCTAGCATATGACTTGTTATGTATGTACTTTTTTGTTATTATTAGCGATTTAGGGACTTTTTACTTTTTTTTTGTATGTATTTATTAGTTTTTCGGTTTTTTTAGACCTCCTTAAACATTTAAAATCAATATATGCAAGATTTTGTTTAGCGACATCTATAGATTATTTCTGTCAAGACTCGAGTAGTGTACTGTTTGACGCGTATCGAGAAAAACGCATAAAAATATGGACGTGCAATAATAGATGGCGCTGAAATCAATTTATTCCAAATATAGTTAATTTTTTTATTTACTAATTTACTCTTCTAGAAAGGGTGGTTTTGACTATTTTCGATGTATGATGCTAAATTAATTAAAACTGTGCACTAACAGGTAGTAAATATCTGGATTTCAAATAAAACTAAATCTATTACTAGTCAATCGTGCTCCTAGTGACATCTATTGTAATATGTTCCGAACTATTTGAGCCTTCTATGAAACAGACCCTCTATATTTGGGTACTTTGTGGTTATATAGATAAGGGTACCTAGACCTACCCTTCGTATGCAATTCCGACTCGTACTTGACTGATTTTCGTTAAATTCTGCAGCTCAGAAGAAATCAGGTTTTAAAAGTTCACTGTTATATCCGTTTTAAAACTGGATTCAAGTAGAAATATTTGTATTTTATATTCAAACAGTAAATAAATGTCATGGGAATGGGACACAAATCGACTTGTTCGCGCAGTAAGCGCAATTAAGATGAATACTTAAATACATAGAAAACAGCCATGATCAATGTACAAATATTTGTGTTATATATGTAAACGCCATCAACTTCGTAGGCACGGTCACTACCGACTGAGCTACAAAGGCCGTCGAACCATACATTTCCGCTAAAAAACGGTTACCTAATTGTAATATGAACTTGTTATAAAAATACCTACTAATTCCCCGTTCTACCACCCCACTCTCCCTATTCATGATTCAGCTTACTTCTCTCGCAATGGCTCTCGTTTAGTATTTCACTAAAAATTATGACTAATTGACTATACATATATAATGTGTTATCCACCATTTTAGCCCTCTATAGTAGAGGGCATCGGTCTCAAAAACGATCATGCTATTAAATCTATCATTGTATTTTTTTCTTGTACAGATTCTTTTTTACTGAGAATGTAGGATGGCGTCGAGGCTTTTATTCAGGATTTTCTGAGTCTTGTCCTTTAAAGTAACATAAATATAATACATATACGATAATATAATATAATATAATATAATATACGAATTCGATATAATCATTCGATATCATACTAGTAATAATAATTAGTGTAGGTACAATAGTTACATAAAGAAACGAAAAACGTGTTTTAACGATGTGAAAGAAGGACAAGAAATTCCGAAGCATCGTTAAAAGTTACTGTCAGATAAAAAGATTTGAGGTAAGGAACTAAAAATATTATCTGTGCTGCAACTACCAAGTACCAAGGTATACTCGTTGTATACCTTGTACAACTTTTAAAAATATAATATTACTAATGGAAAACGTTCATTCTTTGGGAACTGATATACAACTTTCTTCGTTGTATAATTTATACCTACTTTTCAGTAACCTACTCTTTGAATATTTCATAAATAAGCACTTAAATATTTTGGTCCCACTTTAGCTATTCATTTTCTCTGTTTTTGTGGAATAAATCAAATTACTTATTAAATATTTGGATTTGTTTTTTAGTAGTGCTACTAGTTTAGTAAGTATTAATGTATGAGTAAACATTTTGATATTAGATGTCCTAGAGTAGTTGAGTTCGAGGTAAACTCGGTATTTTTTCTTTGGTAACTAGGTATATTTAATGTTTATAATTAACAATTCTCTTTTTAATCTAATTAGAAACAGGCGTGAAAGTACATAGGTACTCAGTAATCCATAAGTAACCTTTTTCTCCCACATTTTCATCTCGCCATCAAACGTTACAGTTTGGCGAGAATATAATAATGTAAAGTTGTTAAGTTAAAAATATCAGTATATAAATAAATTTATAAAAAATGTACTTAAGGTTTGCTTGATATCAACGTGGAATATTTTTCATGTGCGGAAGGTAACGTAATTTTCTTCAAAGCTACTGAAACTAATATGTGAGGTGCGCCAACAAAAAGACAGCTAGCCGAGTCTCTATTGTGGAGGACAGGCAGACGGGGCGCAATTCCATGTTATTTTTGAACAATTGTTAATATAAATTAGTTTTTGGTTACCTACTTACCTACATTTGTAGGTTTTTTTTTATTAACAAACCCAAAGTGCCATAATTAATAACAGAATCTGTACCTATGCTTATCTAATTATAGGTAACCACGGCTTATATATTATGAGTATCATTGGACATGCAGTTAGATTATTTTAATGAAAAATCTACATGTGATAATTAATTAAAAAAATAGTAATATGGAAGCAAAAAATACACTAAAAGTAAAAAAAAATCAAATCAATTAAATAAATAATCGTAAATCATAATAATTATCTTAGTGCTTCACATACCGAGATTATGCGTGTGGGTTTAGGATGGTATTATCGTCCCACGCCGTCCCAAAAGCTTAAATGCTCCAAAACCTTTCTTTTAAATTTTGGTAGACTGTTGCAATTCTGCTCCCAGCGACAAGGGGAGATGGTTGTACAGATGAAAAATTCTCGATAGCGAGGAGTTGCGCCCCAAATTTGTCTTTCTAGGGCGATCTTTCTCTAGGTAGGAGGTTAAAAGGAGAGAAAGAGAGGAGGAAAGGTTTTTATACATATTGGATGACATATACCAAAAAAAAATAGACCAAGATCACCAACCTCCGAGGTGGGAATTGAACCCACGTACTCCAGTTAAGCAACCACCAGTCATTTTTTCTCGGGTATTATGCATGCAATCCCTTACAAGGCTAGGCCGCCTTTGACCATACTCCAAGGGCGAGCAATACGTGCATGCACCTTCTATCCGAATACCTTTCGGTTAGAAGGTTTCGGTTAGGGTAATTTTTATTAATTTTAAGTATAATGAAGTGTTTATAGCTAGCTGTTAACAACAAGGAAGTACCATAAATGATTTCCATATCATGAACTGCCAGTATAAAAGTGGGATACTGTTTTTACATTTCGCCTGGCAGACGGAGCAAGATTACCTATTTGCTAACAGAACACATCCTCTACGCTAGCACTGTACTATTCAATAATGATATTTTCACTTACAGTTCCGTCGCATTCGGGCGTATTTTCATAAAAATAGTACTAAATTGTCATATCAAACGCTATAAAATCTGTAAACGCTGTAGATCTTTATTAACTATCGCCATGCTGATCACAAACATTCTGTTGTTAGCTCTATTGTATACGCGATTTTTGTGATTCCGAATATTTAAAGAACAAGTTGTCGCATATTGAAACAGGTAGGTAGTTAGATGGCAGGGATGTACGGGGAAACAGTGGAAAAACAAGAGAGAAAAGTTCTAATGTTCCCAGGCAGCCGGTATCTTTGTTTATGTAACTATTCATTAAAGTACTACAACCCGTGTAAGTATCGATAGCTGTTCCAACAGTAAAGTTTACGCAGGTACCTATGTGTGTATAAGATGTTGAATATCTACTTTATCCAGTATTTCTTCGGTATCACGAGTGAATGGAAAGCTCAAAAAATAGTACGTAAATAGGTACCTATATTTTTAATAATTTATTTTAGCACGATTAAATCCTGCTTTAGTAAATCATTTTAAAAGCCAGATGAACTAACCGCAAAATTTGAAATTCATAAATTTCGAGCTTTTGTCTCTATCACTCCAACGAACGTGTATTTAGTGTGACAGAGACGAACACTCGAAACTATTCTAAGTTCGTGGTAGGCCTGCTATTCTTCGACTATTGTTTGCTGTTTTTTGAGGCAGAGGTTAAAATAAATAACGCCTGGGATGAAAGATTCCTTTCTAGCAGATCATTACACGGTCGTAAATTAGGGAAGAGGTTATCTAACGAAATTGCATTATTTTGGGACTAACATTATATTTATTTTAGTCCTGGAATCCCATGTGTTGCTATTGTGGCGCTCGCGATTTGATTTGATTACTGACTAAGAAATAGGGATAAGTTTTGTTTTTGAAACACCAAAAGAAACATCATTTTGATAGTTCGAGGGGAAACTCACAAACAAATTATTCTCACGTCGGCGATATATTTTTACAACCTGTATTCACCCCTAGGATAACGCTAACTCGCTATCGTTTGTATTAGCAGCCTCTGCGTGGGCTCTCCCCGCAACTTTTATCAGATGTGCCGGTTCAGTAACCGTACCATAAGTTTTCAAGAATCGCTTGTGTTAGGTTTTACTCGATATGTAAAGCATTCCATCGCCCTCGCACTTATTTATTGGAGCGAGCGCGAGAGCCTGCTTTACAAAGCAAAAAAACCTAACGTAACCGATACTTGAAAACTCGTGGTAGGTACGGCTACAGATGAAACTTTTATTTTGTACGCAGCCGTAATAGTCCCGGCACAAGAATTATTGGCCAACTTTTGCAGCAAACTGAAAATTGCCTACTTATCTTTTGAAATAGAAAATATACGTCTTTATTTGTTGTAAGCTTTGATACTAAGATGCAATGACGAACTTTAGAATTGATAGATTTTTCCCACAATGTTTATTTATTAAGTATGATTTTCTTTCTTGTTTTTCTTAGGTATAATGTAAAGGTAGACAAACAGTACCTCTACATTAGTTATGATACGACCGTACAACATGATTCCCATCAGCTGCCCTAATTTTGAGCATTGGAACACCTTGTTTCGCGTACCGCATATACAGGGTGGAAAAATCTAATGGATGGATGGCAACTACCTTACATATTGTAAATAGCCACATTTTGTGTAAGGGAGTCCCTTATTCCCTTATTTTTAAAAACAATAAATTCTGCATTAAAGAATTTTACTGTAATGTATGTTAATAAACTCTTTCAACGAATTTTTGGATTTTATCAAAGTATCTCTTATAGTTTCCTTCTTTTATGTTTTAACATTTTTATCTAAAATAATTGTAGCTGTGCTTGGCTCTCTAACTATTAACTCTTTGTAAGCCTGGGAAGTTACCTGCTAAGAAAAAAATGTATGGGTACCTAATTTAAAAAGTAAAATCGTAGTTTGTCAATTAATAATCGTTAAAAATTGTCAATCATTTTTAACAACACGCCTCTGATAGAATCCAGCCAGGTACACTCTGGAAATAGCTGCAACAATATTTGTTGGCACACTGGCACACTCACATTGGGACAGGTGTGCGACGGCCATCGCGAAATCAAATTTGCCTGAAACAAATGAAAAAGGACTGACAGGATGGCCCGGTACGTATAGGTAATTTCACCATAGTTGAGGTGAATGATTACACACACATCCAAATGAAGTACTAATTGCAAAAAAAATAGTGAAGGAATGAATGACTTGCGTCAAAATATTGAAGCAAATTCCTTGAACAAACTTTTTGGTCAATCTTACAGTAAAGTTGCAATTCGGTTTGCTGTCAGTACGAAAAAGAACACTAACTTCAAATTCCCCGTATGTTTACATGGCATGTTGATGTGTGCGTGATCTCAACTCTCGTGGAACTATCTATGCCTAGATTACACAAATAATTCATTGTTCCTAGTAGATACGGACAAGGCGCCTATCCCTGATACACCTAATAAGTATATAGTTTCACTACTAACTAATATGTAGACTTTATAATTCGTGAATTGAAAATGACCAAAAATATATACTGAAATATTTTCGATAAACATTTAATTTCCTGTAAGTAATTAATAGGTATTATACTAGTCATTCATTACTTTCATTAGTTAATAGCTGCGTGGCGATAATATCTATTTTGTTAATAGGTTATCTTGAGCCGCTACAGGTTATCGGGAATGTTTCGGTTACAGAGGTTTGTTTCGAATTTAAGCAAGTGAATGAACTTTTGTAGGTATCTATAAGATAAAAGTACTAGTTGCATGTACTTCTTTTTATAATAATTACGGTTAGGTATAGGCCGATAAATCTTGGCCAGTGTTTCCGCAAAAACGAATATAGTCAGATCGATTTCTTACTTTCGAAAACAAATTTCATCTATGTCATTTTCTATATTGCTATGATAAATTAATTTATTAAAATGATATGAATTATTACTAATATTTAAATATAAAATTTATCATTTTCCTTAAACATACTCCATGTCAGTTACGCCAATATTAGATAGGCACCACATAGGTACGCCATTCAACAAATTTCATTAAGTGCGAGTGTGGGTAATTACCTAGGTACTTCTCTGACATGAGGAAATTAACTTTCAACATATATTTAATTAGCAGGGCAAAGTTACAAATTTAATTTTAGCCTTGTCTAAAATCCATCCAGTTATTACTCTATGCTCTTTAGGTATATAGGTACATAAATTACATTATTCTGGTTACAAAATTGAAAAGGCTCCATTTGCACAGCACTCAGAAAAGCATCCATTAAAGTAATACCACAGCAGATGTTTAGTTAGTCGCGGATAACATCGAAAGCAATTTTGTATCCGTGATACACTTTATACGCTCGGCTCGTCGCGGCCAATAAAACGAATCCCGTTTTATTCCCGCCACGAAGGCGGTAAGCGTTCTCCAAGTTTCAACCCAAGGCTATCGGGAATATCAATACTGAACAATACCTACTACTTGTACTTGTAGCCATACTACGAAAAAATACAACGTGGAATCTGCACGCCGTACTAAATTGCCTTTCAAAAAATAAATAGTCCTGCAATTTGGTTGACAAGTATCACCCCATTTTGGATGTGTTCAACGCTACGGATTTTTTATATAAACCTTATATCTATATATATATATATATATTTAAAAAAAAAGTTAGAACAAGCAAGTAGGTATATTGATTGATTATATTCTATTTTAAAGATTTGTATTTGTCAAAGATGGTACGCCGACATAATATACTTATGCACGGTGTTATGAAAAGGGTCTATTTCCTGCCCGTCACGGCTCTATTGGACAATTGTCAGATACAACTACTTAAATACAGCTTATTCATCCTCAGTTGTTTTAATAAATTACTTTCAAACCTCCAAATACACTAATTTGCTCCAAAAATGCCATGCGGTACCAAGATATCTACATACCTGATTCTGTATTTTAATCATAAATATTTTTTCCCATGGGATTACTTAATTTTAATGCAGATAAAATATTTTAAAAATAAAAATAAAACCGCCTTCAAAAATTCGCCCGAACTAAAAAGTTAAAAATAATTTTGGTTCCTACTTCTTAGGATTTCCTACCCAAACCTTTAAACCTTTTACCCTATTCATTGAAATAAAACATTATGGCTAGGTACCCTACAGATTTCTTAGAAGTCGGTGCCAAGCCGAATACGTTCATAGGTATATATTAGATAGAGCTTTGTAACTTACTGTTACTCCGATTACGCTTTTATCAACAGAATGGTCTGCCTCAGTCATTTTCATGAAAGCATAACCGGAGTGACAGTATATTTCAAAGCTCTATCAAATACATGTAAGTACTCGCAAAGTGAACATATTTGGCTTGGCACCGACTTCTAAGAAATCTGTAGGGTACCTAGCCATAATGTTTTATTTCAATGAATAGGGTAAAAGGTTTAAAGGTTTGGGTAGGAAATCCTAAGAAGTAGGAACCAAAATTATTTTTAACTTTTTAGTTCGGGCGAATTTTTGAAGGCGGTTTTATTTTTATTTTTAAAATATTTTATTTCTTGCTTTTTAGTAGTGTAAATATAAAATCGTTATTCAGTATGCTCTAAATACTTATAATTAGAATGTACTGCACTGTAGTAGGCCATAAAACCTGAACTGGCGAACTTATATGAATACAAAAACAATTTCAAAGGTAACAGACTTAGCATGCCAATATTATTTAAAGAATCACTAACCGCTAACCGACATGTCATAACTACTAAGCAAACACTTGAATAGATCTCGAAAATGTATGACATTTGTTATATATACAAAGAATGATCCTCCAACCCCTAATCGTTAAGGAGTTATTCCTTTCCTCATCAGCTCACCAACATGAGACTATGACCACCTAAAGGCAAATACTCGAATAGCCTCCAAAATATATGAAATATGTTATATTTAAAGAATTATCCCCCAACTCCTAATTTCCAAGGAGTTGTACCTTACATCATCAGCTCACCAACATGAAAGGATGACCACCTAAAGGCAAATACTCAAATAGCTTCCAAAATACATGAAATATGTTATACTTAAAGAATTATCCCCCAGCTCCTAATTGCTAAAGAGTTGTACCTTCCATCATCAGATCACCAACTTAAGATGTTCATGACTAGATGCAAATACTTGATTAGTCTTCGAAAATAAATGAAAAATGTCATGTGTGCCTACAACATTTGAAGAGTTCCCTCGATTTCTCCAGGATCCCATCATCAGATCTGGATTCGGTGACAATGGGAACAACTAGAAGGTATACCCTTTCAAACAAAAAAAGAATATTTGAAATCGGTCCACGCGTCTTCGAGTAATCGGGGAACATACATAAAAAAAAAAAAAAAGATTTCGACGAATTGTTAACCTCCTCCTTTTTGAAGTCGGTTAAAAATAGCAGCTTATGGCAAAAACCAGGCACCGTTAGGTTAGAAAATTGTTTAAGATACAACTAAGGATGAATGAGCCTTAGAAAACGATGTACCTTCGGCTAAATTGGTGGCGGGACCGACTAGTACTTAATGAAAATTACAGTATCTACTAAATGTAATTATTTTATGAAACTCGTCGGTTTATATGTTTAAAGTATATTGAGATTCGATTGCGTTTTTGTAATTAAGTAATGTCATCGTACTTTCATATAATTTCCTGAATATATAATTACTACCATATGTACTTAAGGCTAGTCTTATGCTTTTAAGTACCTATTAGCGTATTATTTTTACCCGTTTACTTTTAATTAGATCTCATTACGGGAACACCTTATCAGGGTGATTATAAATACAACATTCATTGTAGATTCTGGTCACTTGATAAGACGCTGTCTAGAAGACAGCGTTTTCATTACAGTATTAATAGATTTAATTCTTAGGTTTTAGTAAAAATGTCTTTAAAATTAAGTGCAGTGATAATTCAAACAGTGTTATTTTTAATTATAAAAAGCAACAGTTCCATAGCTCTATGTAAGTAAAAATAAACTTAAGTAAAATTGGATCGTGATTGATTGAATCAATGGCTTATGCCATGCCGATTTTCAGAGATCCAAGCGTTCAAGCATATACCTACTTATTTGATACGTATTTTTTCGCGTGTGCGTGTAGGTACCTATAGCTCTCTAAATCAGGGACTGTGAATAATATTGGGAGTAGGTAAATAATTCTTATCTTCCTTTTCAGATCATCGCTATGCCAGTTATAACGTCCACAGGAACCACCGGGCTCTGCAGGTATGGATTTCTGCTTATTTCTCTAAATACAAACCATTTTTACCGGCCTGCAATGCTGTAGGTCCCAGGTTCGAATCCTGGTGAGGGCATCTCTTGATGTATTTATCACAAGTATCACAACAATTTTGTTCCGCAGTCATAATTGTTTTTCTATGTATTTAAGTACATACCTAATATACATAATATCTACTATATATTATCATATTAATGTTCTTTAACATTTGTATGCCAAACGACAAAACATAGTCTTCAAACATAGTTCTTTACCTCTAGACCGAAGATCTATTTGTACCTATGTTTCACAAATAAACTATTCTGATTCATAGCTTAGTACCCACAACACAATACGTTCAAAATATAAAGCATTTGAAATGGAATCTAAGTATATCCTTTCCAGAGTCCTTCCCACTTCAAGGACACAGTCTCCCTAACGGTGTACTACGAGACCCAATGTCCTGGCAGCATGAAGTTCTTCAAGGAGCAACTGGCTCCATCTCTGGAGAGGCTCGGGAGTCACCTGGACGTACACATGATACCGTATGGACACGCTAAGGTACGTGTTGGGGCGGAAAATAGGTGGAGTGGTCTCTCAGTCATTCATGGATTGAGTGTCCTAAACAGATGAAGTGTTGGGGGAATTATACGTATAGACGTTGTAGGAAATAATTATATGGCGTATTTTGAGGTTTATCGAATAAGCAATTTATTTTAATCTTTTTAAAGGTATGTGTCAGCCTCCGTAACCTAGTTGGTAGTGACCATGCCTTCGAAGCTGGAGGTTCCAGGTTCGAATCCCGGCGAGGGCATTATTTGTGTATTTATTTATCACAAATATTTGTTCCTTGGTCAAGGCTGTCTATGTATTTAAGTATCTATATTTGTCTATCTATTATATATCGGTGCATGGCGTGAAGAACTTGATAAATCGAGATATTTTGGTAAACAAAAATAAATTTAATTTATGAAAGATAGAAGTTCAAATTCCTTCTACTTTTCATCTCGAATAATCAAGTTCTTCACGCCATGCACCGATATATCGTCGCCTGGTTTTCACATCACAAACCTTAATTGAGCTTACCGTGGGACTAGGTCGATTTGTGTAAGATGTGCCAAGATAGTTATTTATAATTTATAGTAGAAAGTATTTTCCTAATGCTTGTATGCGCTTCAGCGTAAAATTGTTTTAAAAAAATGTGAATTTGATATTCAAGTTTTTTAGTTAGTTTCGATTTCATTTGATTGATTCTTAACCAAATTAAATAATTTCTTAACCCTTTAAAATAATATTGTACAAAATAATATCCTTAACCGTTACATTCCTTCGTAAAGGCTTTGACCCAGTTGCACTTAACTTATTCAAAAATGCAATGGAGCTTGAAATAGCTCCAGGATGAACTGACCCGACAGAGCGGTTAAGGGATCACCTAGACGTTTATATGATGCCGCACGGACACGCTAACGTAATTATGCAACCAGTAATGGAGTCCAGCAGGACTCACTAACCTCGTTAGCTCATACGTTTACGGGAAAATATTACACTTAGAATAATTAGGTCCTAACTAAGCTAGCCTTTGTCAATTACTCGTCTTATTGCTGTTTTTTTTTATCCTTATTACTGACTCGCTTCGTAATTGTCATGATTTGCGTGAATTTGCAAAACAGTAAGTACCTACTTAACACGTTCGACGCCGGTGACACACATACGTGATCAAAGTAGGTAGGTACTCAATACTCATACTCTCATCTTATTCTTATGCCACTAGCATTAATCAAGTTCTCACTCCTATGCCAGTGGCATCGAAATACGAACGTTTTTGACACAGTGCTGTGTCACCGGCATAGGAGTACAATCTTTTCGGTAACACATGCGTGTCACTGGCATAGGATTTCTATCAGATAATTTCGATCGGCATAGTATAAGCACTTAGTGAAACAGTACCGGAGGCGAACGTGTTAAGATAAAATATCATCTGATTTTTGTGTCGCAAGTCGCAACACAATGAAAATGTCCGGATATGGATCTATTTCATGGTATTCATGTAACGATATTTACATATTACAGGAAACGTTTAATTATACATTTCTGTCTTGATATTTATTTATTAGGTATGTTAGGTAAATAATAGGTAGGTATACTAACTAAGATAATAATAAGCTTGTTGTTTACTTTTTCTAGTAGATATTGTGGAAAGAATAAATTCCATTCCATTCTTTTATTTTGGGATCATTAATCTATTGGTAGAAAAAAGTATGATAAATATTGAATTGGTGTATAGAACATATATTCCCTGATTCTTCTTGAATCAAACTGTGAAATTGATTAACCAAAATTCATGTTTTAATTTTGATTAATGTAAAAAGTTGTTGTTACCGTGTTTATGAATATTTATTGTCGTAAATTATTCTATAAAATTATTGGTATCTCAAGCGAACGAGAGAAAATGGAAGCAATAGTCACGTATTCCATAACATTTATTTTACGAACAAGTGACGATATTGTGGATGGTCACAAAATAAAATAATGACCCAAATCAAAAACCTATGTAATTATTCGAAAAAATATTTAAATACAGTTCTAATTTATACCTAAACATGCCGTAATTATCAAGGTACACATTCGATACCGGGTTATTTGGTGAAAGTACCATATATGTATAATAATCAATGCTAGGCGGGGGTGAGCTGTTTTCATACGAAATGTCACGTGATACATGTCATTTAGTATGAAAACAGCTCCCCCCGCCGAGCATTGAATAAATAATATTCCGATATCCGGCTACAAACCACTGGCTGCCGTTTGAACAAAGATATGCCATGGAACGCCATAAAAAAACGTTTCAGATCCAGACTCAAACGAATGAATATGCTACTGCTATACCTACGTGCATATAACCAACTATAGTCCAATGTTCAGGCTCAGACTCTCTAAAGGAAACCACGCTTATCCAGTTTTTTTTTCAGACTGATTTCCAAAATGGCCGCTACACGTTTGAATGCCAGCACGGCGACGTGGAGTGCTACGGGAACATGCTGCATGCCAGTGCTATAGACGTGGCCGGGAACAACACCTACGCCGCTTTATTTAACGCCTGCGTGATGGAGCGGACGAACGATTACAACACGCTCAACTATCTTGTCAACACGGTAATGACTCTTTTTTCTTATAAGTCAAAATGGCTCCGTTAGTTTTCAAATCGTGATTATTGTCGCTGGTAAGCGATGAAAACTTCTTTTCATTTTCAAAAAAAAATTAGTAGTTTTGAATTGGACTGACTTAAACTTATAGTATACTTAGTATGATATTTGTTAGGGCGTATAAAATGGACTAAGGGAATAATATTTATGGTTAAACATACTTGTTTTATGTACAGAATTCATATTAATTAATAGTTATGTTGATAAATAATTCATTCACGTTTAGTTTGCAACCTCTATTTAGATGCGTCTACTAGATCACATCAAACTACGTACGTACACACATACATCATCAACCTATGATAGCTCACTGCTGGACGTAGGCCTCTTCTATTAACTATAGCCGGTAAATATAGGAGTAGGGTTAATATAGGAGGTAAATGCCCATAATCGCCACGCTGGGCAAGCGGATTGACGATCTCAGTAATGTGTCCACTTTGATAACGCTGCTGCCTATCATCAATCTTTTATCAAATAATGGTCAGTAACACTTCAATCCCTTAGTCGACTCTTACGATACCCGCAGGAGGAGTTGGTGGTGACAAATGTATGCTTCACATCAAACTATTTTCATATATATGAACATTTTCAGTGTGGCTACCGCTACGACGTTTCCGCGAACGCAATATGGGAGAGCATGAACACTGGCCGAGGCGCAGCGCTTCTCAAGGCTTACGGCGACGAGACGAGAGCGTTACGACCGCCGTACGTGCCGTACGTGATCCTCGACGGAGCCGTGGCGGACTCCGTCACGACCAACCACCTCGGCTATTTTGTCTGTAGAATGCTCAATCCGAGACCAAGTGCATGTGATACTGTGTCATAATACTCATTGAAATCCGTAAGATTATATAATGCAATTGAACAAAACGCTCTGATTTTTTTATTTTGCTGTAAGTAACCATTTGGGGGTATCGTTAAATAGGTCTCTCGAAAAGAATAAGACCCCAGAAAAAAATCTAATGTCAATATTTTCGGAGATAACCGCCCCAGAATAAAAAAGTGTCACCATGCAGCTTCCTATTACCTCCCTGTATTTAGGCGGTGGATTTTGTATGCCGTCATCAAATTCTGACTCTATGGAAATGGACATACAACGATCAGCATATTATGATGAATATTAAAAAAACTAATTCAAACCTCTAAAAATAATAAGAATACGCTCTACATTCTGGAAATAAGCCGTAAAATCATAATACAATTTGATTAAATGGAATTCTTGTTTAACACATGCTTGTTATAAATATCTTTTGAATAAATAAAAAAAAATCTATAGGTAGGATACCATAAAACAAACTATCATACAAAATATCTGGAAAATGTACACACTCGTGTATTTTCCACGTGTAAAGGTGGAGAACGTTTTCACTGTCGTAAAATTTAAATATTTTCATGTACTTAATTGTGTTACGTACATTAGTTACTGTATTGATATTAATAATAGAATAGGTAACTAATAAAGTAAGTAATATAGATACCTATACTAAACCTAGCAATTTTAGATCAACACGCAAGATCAATGAAGTATTAGCGTACAAGCGTAGACGCTATTTTTTAGCATTAGAAAGGAATTAAACTTCTTAACATGCCTTTTTATTAACAAGCAGTTCTGAAAATGTTGTTCCAGCAAATGTGTAACAATTGTAAATCATCAATACGTCATAGTATAAAACAACGTCGTTTCGCTGTCTGTCCGCCCACGTGGGTGCGGTCGGTAAATTTATAAAACAACATAAATGGATGCTGTAAAAATGATGTATAAGTTCCCCACACCTTCTTATGAGGCAATAGTAATTTCGTTGTCTGACTATGCGAATGCTTCATGAATGACGTGTGGTGACGATGACGGCAGTAAGAATACATTTGTCACCACCCGACTCCTCCCGCGGGTGTCGTAAGAGTCGACTAAGGGATTGAAGTGTCACTTACCATTCTTTGAAAAAAAGGCCAACAGCGTCATCACAGTGGACGCTTGCCTGGCGTGGCGATTATGAGCATTTACCTCCTAATGCTGCTATAAAACAACCTTTAAGTTGGGACCCTTTAAACGAAGCGTGAAGAAGCATCTAGCGGGCCAGCAAGGCGGTGGCAACTAACAGGTTACCTACTGATTGTCTCCTGTTCGTTGCCGCCGCGATTTGGGCTCTACTTTTCACTTACGATCAGGTGGAGTGGAGCCACTTTGTTGTGCCGACATAAAAAAAAATACGCGTAGTAAATAGGAGAGGCATACGTCCAGCAGTGGACCATCATAGGCTGGTGATGTGATGATGATGTAATGTCTAACTATATAGGAGGCTACGAGTAATTTAATAAAGCATGCAATAACCAAACATTTAATTTTTTTTACACTAGTTAGATTTATTAGTTTTATGATCATTTTTATGTGGGTAAAATATAGGCTAATTTGCAACCAACCCAGAAATAAACCCTTATTCTTCGACACATTAAATGTCCCTTGTGACGTGCCTAAGTAATTACTGTAATTAGTCACTATTATTATGCGACGCAAATATCTACTAAACACGTGTTGCATTATCTAGGTACTTAAGTAGAAAATATTATACGGCCCATTTAAGTATATTAGTACTATTTGATAGTGTTTGCTTAGATATCATTCAAATAATTAGTTGACATCACATACAGTCATACTGCACTCACTGGCAATTACATATTTATTATGTATTTTATATACTTGACTAGTTTGTTGGCTTTTTCTGGCAACTTTGCTTACAGTTACGGTATGTACCAGAATTTTCAGAATTGTATATAATTCTTGCTTTCATATTCTCGTTCAGAAAATGTCAATTGCTAATTTTAACCGATCGGGATTTAATTGACAATACATAAATATTTGTTATTTTCCGTGGTCGTAGGTAGACTGAATCAGGACAGTAATTAATTATAAGTTTATGTAATTAAATCCGGAATTGATCCTGGAAATAAGTGTAATTAACTTATTAGTCGAATACATCAATTCAAATCCCCTTGTTCATGAACGTGTGCTAACTTAACAAGCCGCTAAGTATTGTTTGTCCCTTTCGGTGTTATCAATATGTCCATATGAGCTAAAGGGACAAACAATATTTAGCCGCTTCTTAAGTTAGGAGACGTTTATGGATAAGGGGGTAAGCAATAGTATTTGAACTACCGACACGGATGATAACATAGTCATTAAGGTCTAAACCCACTAGACCGTACAAAAAAAAATATTTGTAATGAAATGTATGAGACGGTGTTGGCCGGCGCGGCGCCGGAACGTCCTAGTGGGCATAGTCTTTTGTCTGATACGTTCATGCTACGGTCATGGTATGGTACGGTCTAGTGGGTTTAGACCTTTAGTTTATATTATTTAAGGACCTCATGCTAGACCGCACCGGGTATAGCACCGGGCCGTTTGACACTTCGTTTCCTGAGGGCCTAGTGTAGGTTATAACTTATAAAAAACGTCTCGATTGCGTTTACGTTTCTCATCGCCATTTCATACAAATAACGATGAAAACGTAAATATCGATCGCGATCGATAATTATGTTTTTATAAGTTATTACCTACACTAGGCCCTCTGGAGTCCCCACTTCCCCAGTGACAGATCCGTCACGTAATATATTATATATAATATATATATTTTTAATAGCCTGCTATTGTGTGTTCCACTGCTGGGCAAAGGCCTCCCCTCTTGTTTTCCATTCCGTCCTATTGTTGGCAAGTTCTCGCCATTCACCGCAGAATGCGTCCAAGTCGTCCCGCCATCTCCTTTTCGGTCTGCCTCTGCTCCGTTGGCCATCGTAATATAAAATAATAAAAGTAATTAATCAACAATCAAATTTATGATTATGACAGAGGCGTTCCAGGGGTTAAGCGTTAGCGATTGGCAACTTGGCTAAGCACCCAGTTCAGTTAGTTTATTGTTTTTCGTATTTTCAGAGATTGACCCGGAAAAAAAGATTTATGAATTTCTGACTAATCACAATCGTAATGTACTCGTAAGTCAAAAATATAAAGTAAATATGATGTTAATAACAGTTTATTATTTATTATCATAATCAATATTTACTTATATTTTTTACAGGTTAACAGAAGTGGAGGAAAGGTTAACGTCAGTTTATATTACGAATGTATGTGTCCTTTCTGCAAAGATTTCTACACGCACGTTTTAAATAGAACAGTTGCAGAGCTCGGGGCATACATAGATCTTAAAACATATCCATATGGAAACGCTCAAGTTTGTGCTTTGTCCTATCTACAAATTTAATAGTTATTTTAGATATCTAAAAACAGTGCTATTAATATATTAACTACATATGCCGAAACGTGGATATGCGTATGCAAAACGATTAAAAATATTCTCGGCACACGATAGGTAATCAAGTACTTTCACATGAATAAAATACATATTTTTTTTGTACTGTAAGTGTTAGAAAAGATTTATTTTTATTTTCAAACTACTGGTTGAGAGATACCTATATAATAGCACGCTGTTTTTAAAGCTTAACGCGAGTAGGTAACATCTTCAAAATATGATATCAATTTCACTTCTGATAGAAAGAAATATTACGCATCCGATAACGTAGTCACTAAAAAGCAGCAGCAACAATATCCAAGTCAACTGATTAGTTTTATTCTTAAAATGATAAATACCTGTGGAGATCTGTATGAAGCCGCCACTTAGTAACACCTGAAGGACATACGTTTTTGTCCCATCCAGGGACAAAATTTGTCAATGTTATGCAGAATATAAACAACATACTCTAACATTAGTGGATGTCCATTAGATGTTGCATTAGATAAAGAAGTGGTGAGATGGTTGTCGTCCATTTCATCATCATCATCATCATCATATCAGCCGAAAGACGTCCACTGCTGAACACAGGCCTCCCCCAAAGATTGCCACAATGACCGGTCTTGCGCCACCCGCATCCAGCGGACTCCTGCGACCTTCACCAGGTCCATTTAGTTAACCCATAATAGGGCACTAATCACACCTTGGCTTTCACCCACAGCACAAAAAACTACGAACAAATAAAACATGGAAGCCGCACGCCATGCTAAATTGCCTTTCAAAAACGGTCCTGAATTTTAGTTGACAAATGTCACCCCCTCTTCAATGCACCACGGCAACGAATTTCAATGCCAACCAATAAAAACTTAAACCACCATTTAAAAATAGTTGTGATTGGTCCATCAAAGTTTTGATTGGCTTTATTCTAAAAACATTTGTCAAAGATGTTGCGCCGAAATATGCGCGGTGTTAAGAAAAGCGCTATGTCCTGCCCATCTTGGCACAATTTAACAATTGTTTCTGGGGGTATTTTTGATCTGGCGTTAGACGTCCATGTTACCTATCGTCGCAGACAAAAAATAATTGACTTGTTTTTTTTAACGCAGAGAAAAACTGAGAATGGAAAAACCGTTATCGAGTGCCAGCACGGGCCAGATGAGTGTTACGGGAACAAGCTGCATGCATGTGCTCTCGATATTCTGAACGACACTTCTCGATCTGTGTACTACATCTCTTGTATGATGTCCGCTCGGTGGTTGGGTAGTGGCTCAACCGACGAGGATGCTACTAAAGTATGTGAACAGTATGTTTAGCACATGATTGGTATGTCGCCGCGAGATAGATTTTTCTATCTTTTACTCTAGTAGTCTAGTAGTCTATCTCGCGGCGACATATTGTCGCATTAATCCTGTGCTAAGCCTGCTGGGGGTCTACTGCGAATTACTTCTATCGTTTGATAATCACGATCTCTCGTTCACTAGAATATGTAAAACCAAAGAGAAACAAATAACCGATCGAACGATAGAATTAATACCTAACGGTAGCAAGCAGGTTTCAATATAACATTTTATTTAAACACAATATATCATCAATGCTCTAAATGCGTTCAAAAACCGTAGGAAATGACCAGCATTACTCGTATTGCAATCAGTTTAACTATGGGACCTTTTTTGTCTGTGGCAGGTAAAATTTGTACCGATATTTGTAAAGAAATAAGTTTAAATTTGAAACAGTTGTCAAACCCCAAGTGGGTCACTATCCCTATTCTAGTATTCACAGGTATTAAGAATGGTAATCGATATGAATGCGAATTCGCTACGCCTTCTGAACCCATCTCAGAGCATTTATGATATATGTGTAGATAAAGTAGTGTATGCAACGGTACATAATTCGGCATTAAAACACGAGTGCGGTTCGAGTGATAAATATCACAAGAGTGTGCCTCTCCAACTCAACCATTTGGAATATACCATTTAGTCTAAACCAAAAAGTGTGTATTAGTTGCACAAACTACATTAAATAAATGTATATCTGATTTCAGTGCGGTGAACAAATGGGAATCAATCCAAAGCCTATCATAAAATGCGCTAAAGGTAAAAAAGGCGAGGACCTACTGGAATATTACGGAAAAGAAACAGACAAAAATGTTCCTTACAAGGAGGGAGTGCCATGGCCGCTAATCAATGGAGAATACTTCGGTAGTGATGATCCAGGCACGTGGATATCAACAATCTGTGCCCTCCTAACCCATCCTCCGCGAGTATGTAACAAATTGTAAGAAACGGATAAGTTCGCTTGGACTTGTTTTCTAACACGGAAATCGTAAAGAGCTCCCTGCAAAATATGTAAAATAAGTAATATATTTTTGAAGACCAATGTATAATTTTATTTCGTTAAAAATAAACAATATATATATATTTAAAAATTATATATTTTGTTTTACCTCATTTACTGAATATAATAGGCAAATGATAAGTAGAAACAAGTACCTAGATACAATTAGAATTTTCATTTAGGCGGAACGGAAAATTAGTTAAATAGGCAGTTAGTTTCGATTTTAGTAGTTAAACGCGTTTTTTTTAAACTGCATTT
>JALPQI010018279.1:0-22928 GCA_025490895.1 Thaumatotibia leucotreta
GACCAACTATACGTCAACGGAATAGTATGGAATAGCTGTGTAACATAAAACATGTACATCATAATTACACATTCGGGACATGAAAAATAATGTCAACGTAGTAAAATTCATAGAGTCGGTTCAACTTTACCTCGAATGCGAGCCTTCTCCGCCTCGATCTGGAGCTCGAAATTCGCCAGGTGATCACGTATCCGGCGATATTTACTGTCATAATGGCACTTCCTGCCATTGCTTTGGTGATTGCAGTCGTTCAAGCCTCGAAATGCGCGTTGCAACTCAGGCCAGAGTCTTCGCTCTTCGGCCAATAAAATTTCTAACTTGTTCTCCATGTTCAGTAAATTTCTAACCGAGTTTTGATCTAAGACGAACCCGTTTATGTACAGGCCACATGAACAATGAAAGCATTGAATTACATACGAGCAGTAACAGGAGGACCAAACAGGAAATTTGACCCTGTTGAATGTTACGCTGAACCTACCATGAAAAACAACGTTGAAAGTATGTACACAACGACTCATTGTTCAGCGCCAGATTAATATGTTCGCAGTAATGACGACACTGGACCCTTTGTTCCTGGGTGGTAATGATAAGGACATTAAAAAGAACAACAAGTTCATTTTTATTCTACGTCTATTTATTTTCTACTTATGTATACCTGTTTATTTTCTATTCATTATTCTAGTTGGATCGGATTATCGGTCGATGGATCTGCGATCTGCGAGGATGGGGAAGCCAGCAAGATCAGCAGACCTTTCATTGTTTAATCCGCTGGCTGCGAATGAAAAAAAAAAACATTGTAAGCAAATATTTACGACAGAGACGCTTTATCCCTAGAAAAAATGCACAGGAAACGTATAAAAACGCAGAGATTTTTTTTAAATATTGGATACTTACATGGAGTTTCGAGGTAGATACGGTTTTTGCTTGGACACAGTCTTGCTCTGGAAACATTTGTTCATGGTCCAGCTGTCACCCCGCGCAGCACTCGTGCTTCGTCCCGCCTACACATCTTGAGATCACTTATCTGAGTCTAGAAAAGTTAACATTGATTTCCAAGTCCTGTAAACCTTGTCACCTAATTGGTAGATGTGTCCACGTCACTTCGTTCTTTACTCGATTACTTTGGACAATTCATGTGGTGTCAGCTCGATGGTATTGGTTGTTCCAAGGTCTATGTCCGGATGCTGACACAGCCAATCAGCGAGAATGTAGTCACTGTTATACACAGAAATGTGAAGAATAGTATCTTCAGTTGCCATTTCCTTTGCATTAATTTGGGCCCCCAATAATATTTAATTTTTTTGTCATTGCTTGTTTTAGTGAATATTGTTCGGATTCAATTCAATATCACAACTATAACCTTAATAATAAACATTTATGTAAAAAAAAACCTAAAAATCAAACACTTTTTCGAGTTTATTAAAACTACATTCTTTTCCCCAAGCTACCAATATCTCACGGAGCTGCATAACGCACCTTTTTTTTGTTCCCTTAATACGTTTAAGGAGACCGTTTATTTTTGTCGTGCCGCTTAATGAAAATAATGATGTCAAATATTCTCGTTACAGCGGCCTCGCATTCCTCGATTTGGGCCTCTGGCCCATCTAGCAGCCCCTGGAACTAAAAATATAGCTTAATTAGAATCGCTAATAGCAAATGTTGAGCATTCATATGGAAAACATTGGGACTTGATGATTAACTGAAGAAAATAACAAAGATAAAGCTTCCGTTTTAAGCTAATGTAAAAATGGTAATAATCTTGGAATCCAACCTTTAACTATCAATTAACATGGACCTTTGTATAAGTTAATATGTAAGTTTTCTCTTGAAACTTCTAATATAGTAACAACAATTTTGAACACTTACCCATGTCCAGTGATAGCTTTGTGCATTATAATTATTTTATTATTTATTTAATTTAAAAAATATATAAAATGTAGTATGCAAGAGCGTGTGTTGAGTACATTATGAATTCACCAACTGATAAAGATAAAGTACTCGGCACAAAGATTTTATCTGGCTGCGGGAAGATCAGGCCAAGGTGACAGCATATTGATAGTGATGTAATCGTCTGGCACCAATTCGCAAATCGAATGTAGTTTGAGGAAAAAAATTTCAGTGTTTTGCGGAATTTAAAATGGTTTATATTCTTTTGGTATTGGATGTATCGAGTTACACAGGTGTATTGCAAATTACAAGATCAATTGTAGCTAGAAGTCCTTTAGTTCAGGCCTTGTTAGATTAATGGCTATCAAAGAAAGTCTGTATGATAGTTCTGTCAAAGTGCTGTTCAAAGTAAGTGTGACATCCCCGGCTTTTACATTCAGTGCAACAACTCTGAAGTTAAAATAACTTAAGTTCATTAAATAAATCATAGATATTAATTAATATGCCAACAATAACTAACATGCTGGGGGCAAAATGATAAGGTATATTTAGACATCGGCCCCTCCGCCTCTATCCAGTTTTCGATTAGTGTTAGCTGCTCGCCTGTTATTCGGAAGTGATAGAGCTTACTGTTCTTGCCATAATTGGTTCCAGAACAACCCCGCCATTGACGGTCACCGTTCTTGCTGGCTCGATTTTTTGGACAACACTTTTTACCCTTCCGCGTGGGTGGTTCCGAGCGATTTCTGCGCCCGAGTTCACCTCGGCAAGGTCATCGTGGTCTGCCTGAGTCTCCGTGCTGCGGACAAACTTCACTTGTCCGTATTTGGAATTGCGGCTGTTTCAAGGGAATTTTCGATATTAATTTTGTATATTCTGACTGTTCCATCAGTTTCAAATATGTTGCCTCCATGTCTGTTCTTTAGTTCGTTAAGCGTTAAATTTCTAAAATAAATACTAATAATCTAAATAGAAAAGATAAAAATACAATTAATAAAAATACTTACCTAAAAAAACCCCTTATAAAAAGAATACCCCGTCGAGCAGGTCTGTCTGCGGCATGGACCCCATTGCGACATAAAAAATTATCAGAGTCCGTTATGTAAAGAGCCAGTCATCAATAATTAAAAGAGACATTCAATTATTAAATATTCTTTGGATCAAATCGAATGTGTCCCTCACGATTGGTATCCGGTTCTGCAGCTAAACCGTTAAGTATTTCCGTGTAACGTTTTTTACAGTTTCAAAGATATACCCGACGCCGGGCGATATAACATTTGATCCTCATCCTAATCCAAAAAGTGCGCGTGTTGATTTCCAACCTGCGGCCCTACCGCGAAAAACGAAATTAGTAAATTTCAAGGATTTGTCACTCTCACTCTAATGACGCCTTAGTTTGAGTGACAGAAAAATCCTCGAAATTTACGAATTTCGATTTTCGCAGTGGTAGGACGTACGTTTTATTTCTCAATAGACCGGGCACTCGAACGTGTCTATGGCACTTTCTGGAACCGGGCTCACCCCGCCTTCTTCTCGGAAACTCCGCTAAGCACTCGGTGCTTCGTCCGCCCGTCTACAAATCTTGACATCGATTATAGTATAGGAAAGTATCTGATTAAAAATATTAAGTGTTTTATTATTATTAATGATAGGCGATAACTAACACACATTGCCAATGAACAGCTGTTGCCAATGAAATGCTGTAGGTGTAGGACATGCCTTGGATCTCCATTATTTGTGGGAATAATTTTCCTAATTTTACCTAATGATGGCATGTGGGAATGCGAATTTCTTGTAATAGTGGAATGATAAGTTGCAGGTTTGCCTAAAGGAGCCGTATTGACATTAGAAAAAGGATTATACATCATTCTAACGTATTATGTAATTTCCGGTCGATAAAGAGAATATCTTCCCGATTCGTCCATTCGTTCCCCATAATTTTTCCTATCCCTTTCGTTGTCAATATTTAAATTATTTTCCATTTGAGAAGCTAAATTTTCAGCTTGATTGTTTTTGCTGATGCATAACTTCACTATCCGCTGCTCGTGCCAATAGATCCATTTTATACATAGATTATTTTAGTTTTTCACACTAAAATAATAAATTAAAATTCAATTTGCTCTATTTTAAGTGCAATTCGATCAACAGTGGTTAAAGTAAATTACTTTAATTATAAATATTGAGTGTGCGTAATTTATTATTTTATTTAATAAGGTGCAAGGATCAGAACTTAAATTGTGTATTACTTTAACCAGAATAATAGCACACTCTCTATTACTTAAGAGCGTATAAATAGCCCGTTGCATAAAATCGTACAATTATTGACACTTTTACGCTAATATGAATTGAAATAATATAATTGCTAAATAGCGAAATATACAATTTCAAATATTTAAGATCTTACGACAAGAATAACATTATTAAAAATATTTGCCCGAAATAAAATTATTGAAAACAAAAACAATATAAGCGAAAAAAAAAATTGTGGCGGACCTTCTATAGGAGAATTACATAAATTTGCTAAGGAAGGAACGACGTTGAGTGAGATGATGATCTCCACATTATGGATCCTCGCGATCCCAAGGTTTTCTCTCTCTCTAAATAGATTTTACTTTCGCTTCTTGATGGGTAAGTGCTTTCGCAACAACGCAGTAAAGCTTCACAATTTAATTGTAGGTCAGTCTTCTGATAAGTTGTTAAAAGAAGTGAGCTCGCAGTTCGATAAAGAGCGCTGACGAGAGCCAAAAAAAAGCACTCGTTGCCAGTATTTTTCACATTAACACATGCATGTTTCAATTTCACCGCTTTCGGAAGAGGAATGTACGATGACCCTCGAAGCGGTTTATATTAGTTTATGTTGACCTCGAAGAATTCAATTTTTTCAAGCCCACCCGCTGTCACGTTCTTGAAAGTCTTCGCAGTTTTTTAATATGGATAAAATGGTGTGCTCAAAGAATGAGGGGAAATCTAGAGAACCTATTTGCAGGATTACGTTTTTGGTGTTGAACGATTTTAAATCCCGCATTATTTCACCGTCAGCGTTGGTTTTTACAAAAGTACAAAATAGTTCCATATTCACTTTCACATGTTTATGAATTTGTAGCTCAACGTCAATCACATTTTTGAGCTTTTCTCCAATATCTAATAAATAAAGTTTAGGATCTAATATTTTTGAGCTCCCAATAATACGACAACTCACGAGTCTACACTTGAATGCACTATTCCCAATGTACATGGCACCATCTTCGTTGGAATCACTTTCTTCAGTACACAGCAACTTGTGACGTTTGCTCCTTGAATGAGCAATCAGCCTGTTTGATGGGACGTCTTCATTGCAAAAGTTACAATGGTATATGGATGCCATAAAAGTAGTAGCCGAGCGATAGTGATTGCCGCGCGGTTCGTATATTATACATGCGGCTCCCACGCTACCGGTTTGATTATATTTCCAATAACAGTAATTTTAGTAAACATGTCGTCCATTAATAATTTTTGATACAAGACACAATTCCATTGAAAACTTTGTAAGGGTTCCGGTCCAATTAATTGTACTGACGATGACGACGACGATGATGATGATAGAAATTGCACAAATAGATCATCAATCCAACTGTCAACATCTTCATAAATATCCATAGGACATGTATTCTGACTGTTATTATCATCCATAACAGTAATGTTGTTTGTTCTTTATGTATTACAAGCGTTTCTTTAGCTTTTCAATTTTTTGATGGATACTTGTCAAAAACGATGCATCACATGAGTAATATCTTGTTTCCAACCGCGGGTATACATGATGATGCTAATAATCACATTGGTATGTTTGTTGTTATAAAAATATGCATAACACAATCGTAGTTCATCGATCAACGTTTGGGTCTGAGCCGTAGTAAGTGGGAGTAATACCTACTTAGTGTTGTATTTCAACTTTTAGATTTTGCAATTGTCTGGTATCAGAACTAAAAAATAATACGTCTATTTGTTTGTTCTCGTTTTTAACATTACAGGATATGTGGTTGCGTTATCTCATTTGGCGAGTTGCGTTTGAATTATGACGATGCAAAGTCGGCTCTTGAGGAAAGTCAAACTAGTGCTCAAAATGATGATGATGATGATGATGATGATGAGGCAAGTAAGCTTTCAATGTAAAAGATTACAATAACATTTAGAGATACACTCGCAAATACAGCAGCAGCAATGAAAAAAGAAATTACCTTAAACATTAAAAGCATCATCAACATCATCATCATCATCAACATCATCAGCAGTAGCAACACTAGATGATGCTTGTAGGTGTCCACCAATCACACAAAATATCACATTTAGTAAATAGTTGAAAGATTTTAAATTAAACGGCACACGCGAAAACAGTTCAGCTTTCACACCACCCAATAACGTAATCCAATCGTTGTAATTTATAATCCTGTTTCCCACAACCGCTTGCACTTCGTTGTTCAAGTCATCCCACATTTTAGCTACCAAATAGATTAATTCATCTTCATAATATCCTTCTATAAACAGACGCTTCAAAGGAGTTGATACATCCGTTCTAAAAGTATTCAACGGCATAGAGAGACGCCATCTGTTTATTAGAGTGTTTTTCTGAAATGCACGAATCCATCTATCTTTAGTTTCCTGGTAGTGTATTTTTCTTTTTAGTAAGTCATCACTCTCGTAGACATCCTCACGAGGGTTGAGGTTTTCTTTGTTCTCCACCGCACCACCACCACTGTCCACTATAACTTGGCACCTCGCCAAATGAGATTATGCAATCACATGTAATGATAAAAACAACAACGCTTTGCACAATTTACGTAAAAATAGAATGTAGGTCAACTATAATCTTACTATTTCAATAAATAAAACACTACGTAAACACTCGTGTCCCTCGACGCGTCACACACACCTATTTCAACAACAACACTGTTTATTTATAAAAATTACAATTCGTGCGACAAATGTGGGATTACACCCGTTTCAAAAAGTACAAAAACGACATAAAAATTTATCAGAGTCCGTTATGTAAAGAGCCAGTCATCAATAATTAAATAGACATTCAATTATTTAATATTCTTTGGATCAAATCGAATGTGTCCCTCACGATTGGTATCCGGTTCTGCAGCTAAACCGTTAAGTATTTCCGTGTAACGTTTTTTGCAGTTTCAAAGATATACCCGACGCCGGGCGATATAAAATTTGCCAGTCGTTTATTCATTTTTCTGCTGGCTTATATGAACGATAGCTACAAATGAAAATTAATAAAATATTAAACTCAGTCATAGAGAGGCATTCCATCCCTGGAGGGAATTCGTAGGAAAAGTGTAAAAATGCAGAAAATAATGAATTTAAATATTGAATTACCTAGATAGAAAGCGGCACTCAAGGTCACTGTTGCACTCTGCACTCGCACTGTTGCCCGGTAGCACTTAACACTCTGGCTGTCGATTAGTTAATGATAATCGTCGCTAATGGCAAATATTAAGTCTTCAGATGGAAATCATTGGGACTTGATAATTAACTGAAGAAAGTAACAAAGATAAACCTTCCGTCTTAAGCGAATTCTCATATAAAAATGGTAATAATCTTGTAATCCAACCTCTAACTATCAATTAACATGGACCTTTGTATAAGTTAACATGTAAGTTTTCTCATGAAACTTATAGTATAGTAACAAAAATGTTGAACACTTACCCATGCCCAGTGATAGCTTTGTGGCAACTGCAATATAATTATTTTATTATTTATTTAATATAAAAAATATATAAATTGCTAGAGCGTGTGTTAAGTACGTTATTAATTGACCAACTGATAAAGTACTCCCAGTTCCCACAAAGATTTTATCTGCCTGAGTTTCTCAAATCGAATGTAGTTTGAGGCTAAAATTGTCAGTGATTTGCGGAAAAATATTTTCAAGGAATTTGATTTTAGATACAACTCACAATTAATAAAGTAGCTTGCTTACATTTGTAGTACTAAAATTACTTAAATCAATCACTAAGTTCACTGAAATCACATACAATCAACAACACACCTGTGAACACAGGCAAAGTGCCAAAAATATGTAAACAGAACTTTATTACCTGGACATAAAGGTGTGTATACATATTTCTGGCACTTTGTCTGTATCCTCAGCTGTGTTGTCGATTGTACATGGGCACTGATCCTCGGGATTCTGTGCGAACGCGCATTGCCTGACAACTGCGATGCCCCTGTGGTCACTTAGGTATGAATACTATGAATTAATACCAAACGATATCTGTCTTATAATGTAGCAGAAGTAGTGAGTCCCAAGATATCTCGTTTGCGTAGTTTGGTGTTAATACGGGTTTGTGGTGTTAGGAACAGATTTTGATTGTCTCACTTGACAGGCAGTCGTTACACTTATTAACTCACCGTAGTCGGACTTCCACTGGCACGTTTTGTATAATATGGATTACTTCTGCTATGACTGCCACATATCGAGGACATCATTTAATGGAAGACGGACTCGTCCGGCAGCGTTAATGCGATAGCAAAGCAAGTGACTTTTTATGTCTTCTTATCCATTTTGCCTTCTTTCCCATTTCGTATTAACAGATTTTGATTTTCACTCTTAACAGGCAGTCGGTACACTTTTTAACTCACCGTAGTCGGACTTCCACTGGCACGCATTGTATAATATGGATTACTTCTGCTATGACTGCCACATATCGAGGACATCATTTAATGGAAGACGGACTCGTCCGGCAGCGTTAACGCGATAGCAAAGCAAGTGACTTTTTATGTCTTCTTGTCCATTTTGCCTTCTTTCCCATTTCGTATTAACAGATTTTGATTTTCACACTTAACAGGCAGTCGGTACACTTATTAACTCACCGTGGTTGGACTTCCACTGGCACGCATTGTATAATATGGATTACTTCTGCTATGACTGCCACATATCGAGGACATCATTTAATGGAAGACGGACTCATCCGGCAGCGTTAATGCGATAACAAAGCAAGTGACTTTTTATGTCTTCTTGTCCATTTTGCCTTCTTTCCCATTTCGTATTAACAGATTTTGATTTTCACACTTAACAGGCAGTCGGTACACTTATTAACTCACCGTGGTTGGACTTCCACTGGCACGCATTGTATAATATGGATTACTTCTGCTATGACTGCCACATATCGAGGACATATCATTTAATAGAAGGCGGACTCGTCCGGCAGCGTTAATGCCTGCAACATACTGATGCTGTGATGTTTGAGATTGAGGCATGTCTACTTCGGAGGTCATTTTCATTATTTCATCTCGTCTCACCGCGTGACCTGTTCAATTCTAATTTTAACACTTGAGCGATCGACAAACTTCACACACCCTCACACAAGTCACGCACCCACACACAAGAATGTGAACTCGCGAGGAGCTAAAGCTTGTACTGCAGATTGGGACACTTGTGATCGAAGCAATAAAAACCAACAGAGTAAAATTAACTCTATATTGAAGTACTTTTACTATTGTTGTAGTTAGGACAGAGGCTCTAATCCGGAATGAGGCTTGGTGAGTCGCAGCTCGCCTTACATATTAGTATGTACCACGAAATATTGGGACACTAACATCAACAGGATGTGTGTCACACCTGAAGAACACGTGCATCATAAATAACAATTTTATAGGTTTTTTACGTGCTCATTGCCATGACAAGGGATTAGTCAAATAACGAGAAGTAATTTACATCGGTAGTGGGAAATTATACAATGTTGTAGCCAAGAGGATTATGTAAATTAGGTAGAACAGATTTTTCTCGTTTTATCAATACAGTATATGTGGTTGTGGTATCTTGTTTGGCGCTAGTTGCGTTTGAATGAATTTCCACTCGAGTACAATTAAAACGGGATACTTATAATCTGAAATTTTTGGTATTTCGAGAGCATAATCTTCGTCTTGTCACTAGTGGCAGAGTTTGTAAAGACAACGCTACGATTTATTTTTTAGCAGATGTTGGGCTATTTTATTAGTTGCAATTAATTTCAGAGATTCCAGGTTGATGCTTGGTTAGTTCTAAAGCAATAGAAAATTTCAAAAAGACGCCGTAGGTTTTCTGCCCCAGCAGCGTAAGCACTTGTCAATTTTTTTAAAACGATTCATCTTTTTTCCTAGTTGCAATGGAACTGATAAAAATTGTCATACTGTCATTTCAACTATTTTTGGTAATTTCAATTAACCGTAGGTGGTAAGTTTTCTGATAACATTCCCTCATGAAGGGGAACCTTCGAATATTTGTATCCTAAAGAAATAATTTAAGTAACTAAAATTCCGTACTCCCGATAAAATGTGCACAGCTTTTCTTGAAGTAGTTTCTTACGGAACTCATTTGTAGTAGTAACTTCGTGCGTCAACAAATAAAGTATTTGACTTTTATTGTATAATTGTTTTTCGATGCCTCGTTTTTGTCTTTTACAAAATTTGTAAAAGACAAAAAACGAGGCCTCGTTTTTTGTCTTTCGTATGATTCTGTAATGTCATAAATTGCAAAGGAATGATAATAAACTAAACTTGAACCTCTTTTTATTTTCTTAACTCCAATCAAATCCAGTCTGCTTCTTCTTTTCACACTCGATACCGCACACGTTGACACTGATATTAATAAATTTTTCAAAACATATGCGATCGCAATGCTTTTCCTTTGGATAGAGGGCGCTAACCACTGCCCTAAAGAAACATGCGTTATCAGTGTTTCTCACATTTACACAAGCTACTTTCGCTTGAATATCCTTCGGTAGGGGTATGTATGACGAAGCATTCCTAGGTTGATGTTTGTTAACGTTAATGTTGAAGAATTCAATTATCTCCAGCGCCCAGCCACTATCACGTTCTTGAAATTCTTGACACTTCCCGGCAACAGTCGACACAATGTTTTCAAAGTACTCGGGGAACTCTAACGCTTCGAGCTGAATGCTCGTGTTCTTGGTGATGAAGGATTTCAAATCTCGTATCACATCACCGTCGCTGTTGTTTTCACAAAGGTGCAGTGCAAGCTCACGTTCTCCTTGCATGTTTTATGTATTTGTAATTCCGTCTCGAGTACGTCTTCAAACTTTTGCTTGAATTTGAGTAGATATATTTTAGGATTTGCATAGGTTGCTTTTACGAACAAGAGCTACAAAAAGTTAAAAAACGAGACATTTACCTCGTAGAAAAAGTTTTGAAAAGAAAGGGCAACAAAGTCTATGTAAAATGGTTGGGTTTGGATGAAAAGTCATGGAATGACAAGATCAAGTTTCTCAATTAATTTTACAAATAAATATTATCAATTAATTTTATAAAAAAGTATTGTAAAAGTTACTCTACTAAAAAATTACTCTTGTTTCATTTTCTTGGATTAAAAACACATTATCAGACACAATTGATTAAATACAGATCATCATCAGCCATGCAGGTAAAATACAAAATTTGAAATGTTACCATTAAAATAAAAAAAAAATCGCATTTGCATGTAATATATATATATGCATCGTAGGTAACATCTATAATTTTATAGTGCAATATCATATCAAATTGATAACTTTATACGTTAGTTCTAGGAGTTATAAATAAAACAAACATGGACTTATAATAAATACATATTTAATGTCCTATATTACTGAGATCACTTGAAAAAAAAAATGGTTTTTAGAAACAGTTATAACGAACAACTCCACTTGAATGATCTGGTATTGGTTTTGCGCCATATGTTGCAAAGACTTCTATATCGCCGTCTGCATGTCTACTTATCAAATTGACAAATATAGTTCTTAATCCGCCATCTTCGCCGCAATCCGGTCGCGTGGAGATGCAGAAGTTCAAGAGCCTGCAGCTGCCGCTCGAACAATGTCAGCTGGTCGCGCAGCTGATTCAGCTCCCGCTCCATTCTAGGAAAGAAAAATCTGTTAGCTTTATATTTAATACCAACTCCCGTAGCTGATCTTGATAGGCAGAAAATATTTCCATGCAAATTCTCTGGGTCACGGTTCATACGGCGGACACAAGGTGCTCTTTGTTGGGAGTTATAAATAAAACAAACATGGACTTATAAAAAATACATATTTAATGTCCTATATTACTGAGATCACTTGAAAAAAAATTGTTTTTAGAAACAGTTATAACGAACAACTCCACTTGAACGATCTAGTATTGGTTTTGCGCCATATGTTGCAAAGACTTCTATATATCTCCACTTATCAAATTGACAAATATAGTTCTTAATCCGCCATCTTCGCCGCAATCCGGTCGCGTGGAGATGCAGAAGTTCAAGAGGACATATGTAAAAAAATACATATTTAATGTCCTATGTTACTGAGATCACTTGAAAAAAAAAATGGTTTTTAGAAACAGTTACAATGAACAACTCCACTTGAACGATCTAGTATTGGTTTTGCGTCATATGTTGCAAAGACTTCTATATCGCCGCCTGCATCTCCACTTATCAAATTGACAAATATAGTTGTTAATCCGCCATCTTCGCCGCAATCCGGTCGCGTGGAGATGCAGAAGTTCAAGAGCCTGCAGCTGCCGCTCGAACAATGTCAGCTGGTCGCGCAGCTGATTCAGCTCCCGCTCCATTCTAGGAAAGAAAAATCTGTTAGCTTTATATTTAATACCAACTCCCGTAGCTGAACTTGATAGGCAGAAAATATTTCCGTGCGAATTTTCTGGGTCACGATTCATACGGCGGACACAAGGTGCTCTTTGTTGGGGTAGGTTCATATCGAAACGCCCTTCCGTATTCCGGCTGATGCTCGAAGCGGAACGCGGCATGGAAGGTAACGAACTTTTTTTTTAGTTATAGCACAATCCATGTCTTCGATGTATCGACCAACTAAAAATCAAATGATATTTCATAACAATCGTGTGTACCTAGTGACACCCGTGCCATCAAAACCAATCGGCAGATACATTTTTTTTTCAAAATCGGTCAAGTCGTTGATTCGTTACGAGCGAACAGGAGTTATAAATAAACCAAACATGGACTTATGAAAAATACATATTTAATGTCCTATATTACTGAGATCATTTGAAAAAAAAAATGATTTTTAGAAACAGTTCTAACGAGCAACTCCACTTGAACGATCTAGTATTGGTTTTGCGCCATATGTTGCAAAGACTTCTATATCGCCGCCTGCATCTCCACTTATCAAATTGACAAATATAGTTCTTAATCCGCCATCTTCGCCGCAATCCGGTCGCGTGGAGATGCAGAAGTTCAAGAGCCTGCAGCTGCCGCTCGAACAATGTCAGCTGGTCGCGCAGCTGATTCAGCTCCCGCTACATTCTAGGAAAGAAGAATCTGTTAGCTTTATATTTAATACCAACTCCCGTAGCTGAACTTGATAGGCAGAAAATATTTCCGTGCAAATTTTCTGGGTCACGATTCATACGGCGGACACAAGGTGCTCTTTGTTGGGGTAGGTTCATATCGTAAAAGTAACAAGAAATAATTGTAAATAGTTCTTACCTCATTATCAACGTTAGTGTATGGGTTATATTAACCTAGATCATCAAAAGTAGCCAATAGATGGCCAACTCTAACATAAACAACTTAAAATGTCTCGGGTTCGCTTGAGCTTCCTCGCTTTCCATTGGGTTCGTCATAATTATGTAGACGTGACCCGTTTACTGCACCTGAAATTGAATTTCGATCAAAGCAATAAAAAAATGAAGCTGTTTTCATCATGAACTCAAAATGCAAGCAGTTTACGATCATAGTTTTGCATACTAAAAAAAATAATTCCAAACTATAAAGGGCTGCAATGTTTATTTAGCTTCTTATATATTACACCTTATTTTCCAGGAGTGGACAATAAAGATTAGCTAAACCCCCGAGGGAAAATAATAAAATTGATGTACCTATGAATTGGAGGTAATTATGCCCACGAGATAAAATGTGCCGTATCTAATTGTTAATACTTTCCGCCACTTAGGGTCATTTCGAAAGTAAGGTATTTGTCACTATAAACGGCTGAATATCAGCAAACGTGGTCATCAAAGCTGGAAGTGACCGAACAATTAATATTGCCACAGCCCTCATTTAACAAAAAAAAACCTCGTGGCAAACAGGCTAGTAGTAACCGGCCGCTGTTTCAATATTTATTTTCTTGAGACTGCTTAGTACTGCCTTTTGTTAAGTAAGTCATGATCCATCTAATTATTTTCCATAACAAACATGGACTTATAAAAAATACATATTTAATGTCCTATATTACTGAGAACACTTGAAAAAGAAATGGTTTTTATAAACAGTTATAATGAACAACTCCACTTGAACGATCTAGTATTGGTTATGCGCCATATATTGCAAAGATTTCTATTTCGCCGCCTGCATCTCCACTTATCAAATTGACAAATATAGTTCTTAATCCGCCATCTTCGCCGCAATCCGGTCGCGTGGAGATGCAGAAGTTCAAGAGCCTGCAGCTGCCGCTCGAACAATGTCAGCTGGTCGCGCAGCTGATTCAGCTCCCGCTCCATTCTAGGAAAGAAAAATCTGTTAGCTTTATATTTAATACCAACTCCCGTAGCTGAACTTGATAGGCAGAAAATATTTCCATGCTTTTCTTGGTCACGGTACATACGGCGGACACAAGGTGCTCTTTGTTCGGAGTTATAAATAAAACAAACATGGACTATAAAAAATACATATTTAATGTCCTATATTACTGAGATCACTTGAAAAAAATGGTTTTTAGAAACAGTTATAACGAACAACTCCACTTGAACGATCTAGTATTGGTTTTGCGCCATATGTTGCAAAGACTTCTATATCGCCGTCTGCATCTCCACTTATCAAATTGACAAATATAGTTCTTAATCCGCCATCTTCGCCGCAATCCGGTCGCGTGGAGATGCAGAAGTTCAAGAGCCTGCAGCTGCCGCTCGAACAATGTCAGCTGGTCGCGCAGCTGATTCAGCTCCCGCTCCATTCTAGGAAAGAAAAATCTGTTAGCTTTATATTTAATACAAACTCCCGTAGCTGAACTTGACAGGCAGAAAATATTTCCGTGCGAATTTTCTAGGTCACTATTCATACGGCGGACACAAGGTGCTCTTTGTTGGGAGTTATAAACAAAACAAACATGGACTTATAAGAAATACATATTTAATGTCCTATATTACTGAGATCACTTGAAAAAAATATGGTTTTTAGAAACAGTTATAACGAACAACTCCACTTGAACGATCTAGTATTGGTTTTGCTCCATATGTTGCAAAGACTTCTATAACGCCGCCTGCATCTCCACTTATCAAATTGACAAATATAGTTCTTAATCCGCCATCTTCGCCGCAATCCGGTCGCGTGGAGATGCAGAAGTTCAAGAGCCTGCAGCTGCCGCTCGAACAATGTCAGCTGGTCGCGCAGCTGATTCAGCTCCCGCTCCATTCTAGGAAAGAAAAATCTGTTAGCTTTATATTTAATACCAACTCCCGTAGCTGAACTTGATAGGCAGAAAATATTTCCGTGCGAATTTTCTAGGTCACGGTTCATACGGCGGACACAAGGTGCTCTTTGTTGGGAGTTATAAATAAAACAAACATGGATTTATAAAAAAATCATATTTAATGTCCTATATTACTGAGATAACTTGATAAAAAAAATGGTTTTTAGAAACAATTATAACGAACAACTCCACTTGAACGATCTGGTATTGGTTTTGCGCCATATGTTGCAAAGACTTCTATATCGCCGCCTGCATCTCCACTTATCAAATTGACAAAATATAGTTCTTAATCCGCCATCTTCGCCGCAATCCGGTCGCGTGGAGATGCAGAAGTTCAAGAGCCTGCAGCTGCCGCTCGAACAATGTCAGCTGGTCGCGCAGCTGATTCAGCTCCCGCTCCATTCTAGGAAAGAAAAATCTGTTAGCTTTATATTTAATACCAACTCCCGTAGCTGAACTTGATGGGCAGAAAATATTGTCGTGCGAATTTTCTAGGTCACGGTTGATACGGCGGACACAAGGTGCTCTTTGTTGGGGTAGGTTCATATCGTAAAAGTAACAAGAAATAATTGTAAATAGTTCTTACCTCATTATCAACGTTAGTGTATGGGTTATATTAACCTAGATCATCAAAAGTAGCCAATAGATGGCCAACTCTAACATAAACAACTTAAAATGTCTCGGGTTCGCTTGAGCTTCCTCGCTTTCCATTGGGTTCGTCATAATTATGTAGACGTGACCCGTTTACTGCACCTGAAATTGAATTTCGATCAAAGCAATAAAAAAATGAAGCTGTTTTCATCATGAACTCAAAATGCAAGCAGTTTACGATCATAGTTTTGCATACTAACAAAAATAATTCCAATCTATTAAGGGCTGCAATGTTTATTTAGCTTCTTATATATTACAGCTTATTTTCCAGGAGTGGGCAATAAGGATTAGCTATATAGATAATAATAATAATACAGAAACTTAGCGCACTCACCAGTAGAATTCGAAGATATAAATTGACAACACTCCGTAAAACACAAAACAAACAATTTGCCAACAACGAGAAAGTATTTTACAGGCAACTACAAAACTCTCAGGATAATAACAGTACAAGCCCAGAAACTGAATACCCAACCGCAGAAAGTCTGCACCAGTTCTGGTCGGGGATATGGTCCAAACCAGTAGAACACGTAAATGCGGAATGGATACAGGCTGACAAAGAATCGTTTACATCAGTTCCTGACATGGCATTTGAACAGATAAGCCTTGATCTACTGCAGTCAGTTATACGCAAAACTCATAATTGGAAAGCCACAGGATCCGACAATATTCACAATTACTGGTTAAAACACTTTTCGTATATGCACCCGTTTTTACTTGAACACATTAATGCTTTCATTCGCTCCCCTGAAACAATGCCACAATATATTACGCAAGGTACAACTTACATGTTAGCTAAAGATTTAACCGACAGAAAAAACCCCGCTAAATATAGACCCATCACGTGCTTGCAGAACATCTATAAAATTATGACATCGTGTATCAGTCAACTTATATACAGACACATCGAGACACATAACTTATTAGCAGAGCAGCAAAAAGGATGCCGGCAGAATAGTCAGGGCTGCAAAGAGCAACTTACTATAGATGCCGTTGTTTCCAAACAAGCTGCTAGTAAGAAAAATGACATCTTTACTATGTATATCGATTATAAGAAGGCGTTCGATTCAGTCCCGCACACGTGGCTCATATATATTCTGGAACACTATAAAGTACATCACACAATCATTCATTTTCTAAAGAATTCAATGTCACACTGGTCTACTGTTCTTAAAATCTGCCAAAAAGCCGAAAACATAATAACGGATCCAATCAGCATCCGCAGGGGTATTTTCCAAGGAGACGCCCTAAGTCCACTGTGGTTTTGTCTCGCATTAAATCCGCTCTCAAATCTGCTCAACAACAGTATGGCTGGGTACAAACTGAGTAATGGCGATACTTCACTAATGATATCTCATCTGATGTATATGGACGATATCAAGCTTTATAGCGGTACATTAGATGATATCCATAAACTCGCAGACATTACACAAAATTTTTCAAACTGTATACGAATGGAATTTGGCATCGACAAATGCAAACTACAATCGATACGAAAAGGCAAACTAGAGTACAATAGTTATATGCTTAATAGTGGAGAAATAATAGACCCCGTAGATGAAGAAACCGGCTACAAGTATCTTGGCTATCAACAGTCACAGCAACTTCATCATAAAGCAATTAAATCAACACTCAGGCAGAAATTTATAGACAGGCTCCATAAAATCCTCAACACTCATCTCAACGCACGTAACACCATTAAGGCAATAAATACATACTCCATACCCATTCTTACATACTCATTTGGAATAATACAATGGTCCCAAACAGATTTAGGTAACCTACAAAGAATCATTAATACATTAATGACTAAGTATCGAAAACATCACCCTCGAAGCTGTGTCCAACGATTGACCCTACCAAGAGCAGAAGGCGGACGGGGTCTGATAGATATTAAGAACCTACATAACAAACAGGTAAGCTCTCTTAGGAAATTCTTTTACAACCAGTCTTCTCGTTCTCAAATACACCAGGCCATTGTGACAGCTGATCAAAAATATACTCCGTTGAATCTGAATAACCACACAAAACAAAAAAACGAAGAACTCACAGAACCTCAACAAAAGCTACAGGCATGGGCTCAAAAATCACTTCACGGGCGGCATCGGCTAGATCTGATCAACCCCAACGTCGACAAACTAGCATCCAACATGTGGCTCAAGAGGGGTGAGTTATTTCCAGAGACAGAAGGGTTCATTATTGCCATCCAGGACCAAATAATAGATACCAGAAACTATAGAAAGCACATCATCCGCAACCAAACACAACCTACAGACTTATGTCGACGCTGCCAAGCTGCCTCTGAGACCATCCAGCACATAACCGGAGCATGCCGATCAATAGCACAGACAGACTACAAACACCGACACGACCAAGTAGCAGCCATAATTCATCAATATCTTGCATTCAAATATCATCTCATACAGAACAGGACACCCTACTACAAATATTCTCCACAGACCGTTTTAGAATCGAATGAATACAAACTGTACTGGGATAGAACCATTATCACCGACAAGACAGTTCATTACAACAGACCGGACATTACATTTCATGACAAAATTTCAAAGACAGTATATCTAATTGATATAGCCATACCTAATACTCATAACCTTACAGCTACTCATACGGAAAAAATCAGCAAATACACTGATTTAACTATAGAAATCAAAAACCAATGGAGAGTGAATACAGTTAAAACTATTCCGATCGTAATTTCATCAACAGGAGTAATTCCCCGCACCCTGCACGCTAGCATAAAGACACTAGAAATTCACCCGCTCACGTATATTTTATTACAAAAAGCAGTTATCATGAACACCTGTAGATTAGTACGGAAATTTTTATCCTTAGAACAGTAGTATCCTTAGAATAGTACTACCTCAACCTCAAATTTCGTTCTCGTTTGGCCAAAAGCCCGCGATTGTGGAATTAAAAAGTTACCTCCAATTAGGAGAGAAAAATAAAGAATAACATAATAATAATAATAATAACCCCGCGGGGGCAGCTTGTGGCGAGCTGACGGTGAGTGGCGACACCGCGGACCCCTATTCCAGAGGGCCCTTTTATATGGCCCTCGCCTCTGTGCTTGCCTTGACCGGCCGGCCAGAGTGGATTCGCAAGAGCGGGACCTATGCTCCAGGTTGGAAGTGTAAAATGTCATAACGCCGGCGGCCCTTGAACGGATTACCGGGATCTGGCTACCGCAGTCTCACCTCTCGACAACCTCAAAGCCGCTCTGAAGTGTTGCGCTATTGTCGCACTGTGCGTGCGGCCGTTTGTAGGGCCCACTAAATGAGTTGGCGAGTCACCATCTGCCTTTTTACAATTTTGAGACTGATTGTCACGGCAGGTGTCCGCTAGTCTCCTCCCATAACCCAGTATCCAGTCCATCCAATATACCAACCATAGCCCATGACCTAGTTTCCATCGCAGTCACAGTGCTGCACTGCAATAGTCTTTGCACCTGGCGGGGACCATCTCCGGACGTATCATATTGTGCGGTCGGGGATGGTATCCGCCACGTGTATCCTTTGCTTTATATTAATTGTCTTAAAGGGCCTCTGCGCTGTTGGCTTCGGCCCCACGCATGCCTCCCAAAGGCCCGGGACCCCATGGTCCCGAGATATGGCAAAGACATACAAATAATAATAATAATCCATTTATTTTCAGGCATCGAAGGCCCATAGATACATACCTTACAAACTAACATACATATTAACATAAATTATTAATCTAAGTTATTTTGGCGACATAACAGGAAGTCTCTGTTTCGTCGCCTGATCCGGCGTAGGATTTGGCAAACTCCCACGGAACCGCCGAAACACTACCCCCTTCGGCCAGAAGTCGGCGCTTGCGATGGTGTCCTGCAGCGACCGCGGCACGCGCACCACAAACGAGCTGAAGTGCACGTAGTGGCGCGACCGCAGCTGGAACACCCTTAAGTCGAAGCGGGTCTTCTTGCGAATATATTCCACCACATCATTGGCCGTAGCGGAATAATGCAGGCGCGACACATAAAGCGCCTTGTTCGGAAGGGCAACACGCAGACCAGATGTATTATCCAAGTCCGCAGTGCCACACTGGCTCTTACGAGGCACCTTGCGCGCCTTCTTCTTCTTCGTCACCGGCGTGAATCCCACTTCATCCACTCCGGCGCGAGAAAGGTCCTCAATGCGAGGAGCACTTTCCGGCACCTCAGAAGGTGCTTTGTTCCGTTTTGCAGCAGCAGCGGCGTAGTTGCGACGAGGAGCCGATGATTCAGCCACTGGAGCAGAAACCGGGATAACAGGACGCGGAGTGCGGAGCGCACGCGCTGGGCAGGCTACTGGCGTCATATTCGTGACGCATGCCGCTGACACAGCATCGCACGTATTTGCACGCGCATCGTTACTCGAGCCCAAGTCGGTGACCACGCCTGACCTACATACCGAATCTTTGCCACGAACTGTCACTATTTCGGCACGTAATTCAGAGATGTTATTATTGGCCATCTCCAACTTGGACTGCACTTCAACTAGACTCGCCTTCAGGAATGTTATGTCCTTCAGCAGCCTAGTAACATCGACGTGATCGAAGGACACTGGCGGTAAACGGTCCAGCCGCTTTGCAACGAAAGCAGGCACGTCATCTGGATTGGTCTCCCGGAACAGCTTTATTATGTCCTGAAGACTCTTCACACCCCCATCCCTCCTCCGAGATGGCATCTGGTCCATTTTACCGAGCGTCTGGTAAAGTAGCGCCTTGCCACTGCAAATATCGTCTTCACTAAAACTCGATTTGCAGATCTGCCTGATGCTGACTTCATCCATGTTTTCGAGGGCGTTTTGAATAAACGCCAATAACTCATTCGCTATGAGTTGTTGCGAACCCATTGCGAAGTACACAGGGCAGCGACCTAAGTCGCGCCAATCGCGAATAATTATGTTATTCGATACGTTGCAATGAGACACGACTGCTTCCAAGCGCGCATCGCATTGCATTGATGATAATAAAATTGATGTACCTATGAATTGGAGGTAATTATGCCCACGAGATAAAATGTGCCGTATCTAATTGTTAATACTTTCCGCCACTTAGGATCATTTCGAAAGTAAGGTATTTGTCACTATAAACGGCTGAATATCAGCAAACGTGGTCATCTAAGCTGGAAGTGACCGAACAATTAATATTGCCACAGCCCTCATTTAACAAAAAAAAACCTCGTGGCAAACAGGCTAGTAGGAACCGGCCGCTGTTTCAATATTTATTTTCTTGAGACTCTGCTTAGTACTGCCTTTTGTTAAGTAAGTCATGATCCATCTAATTATTTTCCATAACAAACATGGACTTATAAAAAATACATATTCAATGTCCTATAATACTGAGATCACTTGAAAAAAATTGTTTTTATAAACAGTTATAACGAACAACTCCACTTGAACGATCTAGTATTGGTTTTGCGCCATATGTTGCAAAGACTTCTATATCGCCGCCTGCATCTCCACTTAACAAATTGACAAATATAGTTCTTAATCCGCCATCTTCGCCGCAATCCGGTCGCGTGGAGATGCAGAAGTTCAAGAGCCTGCAGCTGCCGCTCGAACAATGTCAGCTGGTCGCGCAGCTGATTCAGCTCCCGCTCCATTCTAGGAAAGAAAAATCTGTTAGCTTTATATTTAATACCAACACCCGTAGTTGAACTTGATAGGCAGAAAATATTTCCGTACAAATTTTCTAGGTCACGGTTCATACGACGGACACAAGGTGCTCTTTGTTGGGGTAGGTTCATATCATAAAAGTAACAAGAAATAATTGTAAATAGTTCTTACCTCATTATCAACGTTAGTGTATGGGTTATATTAACCTAGATCATCAAAAGTAGCCAATAGATGGCCAAATCTAACATAAACAACTTAAAATGTCTCGGGTTTGCTTGAGCTTCCTCACTTTCCATTAGGTTCGTCATAATTATGTAGAAGTGACCCGTTTAAATTGAATTTCGATCAAAGCAATAAAAAAATGAAGCTGTTTTCATCATGAACTCAAAATGCAAGCAGTTTACGATCATAGTTTTGCATACTAAATAAATAATTCCAAACTATCATGGGCTGCAATGTTTATTTAGCTTCTTATATATTACAACTTATATTCCAGGAGTGGGCAATAAAGATTAGCTAAACCCCCGAGGGAAAATAATAAAATTTATGTACCTATGAATTGGAGGTAATTATTTATGCCCACGAGATAAAATGTGCCGTATCTATTTGTTAATACTTTCCGCCACTTAGGGTCATTTCGAAAGTAAGGTATTTGTCACTATAAACGGCTGAATATCAGCAAACGTGGTCATCTAAGCTGGAAGTGACCGAACAATTAATATTGCCACAGCCCTCATTTAACAAAAAAAAAAAACCTCGTGGCAAACAGGCTAGTAGTAACCGGCCGCTGTTTCAATATTTATTTTCTTGAGACTCTGCTTAGTACTAGCCTTTTGTTAAGTAAGTCATGATCCATCTAATTATTTTCCATAACAAACATGGACTTATAAAAAATACATATTCAATGTCCTATAATACTGAGATAACTTGAAAAAAAATGTTTTTATAAACAGTTATAACGAACAACTCCACTTGAACGATCTAGTATTGGTTTTGCTCCATATGTTGCAAAGACTTCTATATCGCCGCCAGCATCTTCACTTATCAAATTGACAAATATAGTTCTTAATCCGCCATCTTCGCCGCAATCCGGTCGCGTGGAGATGCAGAAGTTCAAGAGCCTGCAGCTGCCGCTCGAACAATGTCAGCTGGTCGCGCAGCTGATTCAGCTCCCGCTCCATTCTAGGAAAGAAAAATCTGTTAGCTTTATATGTAATACCAACTCCCGTAACTGAACATGATAGGCAGAAAATATTGTCGTGCGAATTTTCTAGGTCACGGTTGATACGGCGGACACAAGGTGCTCTTTGTT
>JALPQI010018280.1:0-20739 GCA_025490895.1 Thaumatotibia leucotreta
TGGTAGATATAATTTATTTGAACGTATTACACTTACCGTGCTCCCAAGGGTGTAGCTGGAGGCTGCTGGGAGTCTCAACCTCGCCCTTGGTTAGGTCCCCCGAGCTAGTGAAAACCCCACTGGTATCCGAAGCCCGACACATTGCTCGGCGTAGGCATACACATTTTTAACAACTTTTTATCACAACATTAAAATAACAACAAACAGACCAACACAAATCCACTATTTGATAGTAAACACGAGTTCTCATGACAGTTTTAACATCGCGAACATGTATGTACGCTCGCTTTCACAACTACTAGCGCACTGTACTCATCAATCACACTAGCGTAACGCCGACTAACACACGCACTTCTGGTCCTCCGATAGCCCTAATTATGCCGCCCCGCTATGGGAAACCATTCCCAATCGAAGAATCCACTTGATTTGCCCTAATCAACTCAATATTAAAGACGGCGCACGACGACGACGCTACCTAGCCACATACGACACGCACTCCATTTCGTACGTATAAGACGTCTTGTAACCCGCTAAACGAGTTATTATGATTCATTGTGATGCTAGAACACTGAAATATCATTACAGTTAGTATAATTCACACTAAATCTTCCTATTTTATGAAAACAATTACTTCATCGCACACACAAAAAACCGGACGCCATTTTATTGTTTATGGCCGATTTGATTTTTAAATACCAGCCATTCGCCCGTGACGATGGTGTTTTATGGTGCCAAAAAGAAATCTACATTCTGTGATTTATGATAATTTCATCATCAATATCGAAATAAACTGAAGTTTATGTAAAGAAAAGTGGATAGAAATGAGTTTCCCTCAATTAATTTACTCATTTAAGGTGTTTTACCTTAAAATAACAAATGTGAAATAGAACACAAAGACAAGTTTTCATTTTCACACCCACTTGTATACTTGGTCTTATAGTGTACGATATACATACGCGTGTTGTGCGCATGAAGAAAGAATCAAAAGAATGACGTTTGTTTTTTTTTTAGTTTGCGTGTGTGTATCTGTCGATTTTGTCGTAGAATTTGCAGCATCTATACACAGAATTTTATTGAGTAAAATGTGCATTTAATATCACTGTTACTGTTTTATGTTCTGAGTTCTGTAAATAGAGATATTATTTAGGTGTTCAAGAACATTTACAATCAAGATGAATGCTATGTCCATGGACAGGGACGAGCCTTCGTCGCTCTTGAGTTTTTCGTCAAACCACCCTTTGGAACAGTTTGTACTTTTGGCGAAAGGTGCGAAAGGTTCAGGTGCGGCAGAACTTATTAAACAAGTGCTTGAAGCTCCTGGAGTGCACGTATTTGGCGAGCTGTTGGAGGTGCCGAATATCTTAGAGGTTAGAGTTTACAATACTTTGTAAATAGTAGTCTCTACTATTGGGTTGATAAGATAAGGTCGAAATTACTGTCAGCAAATATTGTCCACAACTCAATATTGATTTAAGTTTTACATTTCCATTGACAAGAAATGAAATAGAGTCAATAGAAGAGTTATTGAAGACAGTTTTGCCTTACACTAAGTGGAACTGGTACTTACGCAAAGTCCTATCGTAAAAATAGTAACTAACCTCTTTCAAAATAAAATACTAGTCTCTCTGTAACAGCAAGAACAATTCTTAACTAATAGATTTTATTTCCAGCTTGAAAATGGCCCATATGCAACCCACTTCAACACACTTAACCTATTTGCTTATGGCACATACAAAGACTACTTAGACAACAAATCTGACTACCTTGAGCTGACTCCAGCACAGTGCAAGAAGCTTCAACATCTGACCATTGCCACCCTAGCTACGCAGGAAAAGTTGATTCCTTACAGTGTGCTGTTAAAGGAATTGGATATAAAGAATGTGAGAGATTTGGAAGATCTTATTATTGAAGCTATTTATGCTGGTAAGTTTAGTTTTATCAATTTTGTGTTTTACATCATGAGCTTTTATTTAGCTTCACCTGTTTTGATGTTTCCTCAAATCTGGCAACTTAAATTTGATACCACTGCTACTGATGGAGCTATAGTTTTGTATACATTCTCGGTAAATGGGATGATGATGCATTATAATGATATCATGGAGCTGGCCTGATGATGGAATTGAAAGATGTCAGTGTCAGAAGACAGGAACTTGAAATTTAAACAACATAACTCTATCAAATTTTGGTTTGCTAAATGCTAGATGAAATTACTATAGAAAGTACAGATGGTGATACTGATAAAATGTCAAATGTAATTTATGCCAAATACTTTTTTATTTTTAATGTATCAGGGTCAGTCACTTTTTAATGTCACTCGTTGCCATGGTTATGTTCTCCTGGGTCATCCTTAAAATCACAGTTTTGTAGCATAAAAAATTACATATTTTTGAAATTTTTTTACAGTTACGTTTACGTTACCTTTCTAAGGCCTTTCACCTACTAATCATGATACTACTATAAGCGTGCAGGATACTTTTTTCTAGCAAACTATGCTACTGTTGTCCCCTGGGTGATGTGACAGAATAAAAACTTAAAAAAAGTGATTGACCCAACATCAATACACCCTGTTCACTGCATCTTCTGTTTGTATGAAATGTTGAATAGCCGTGGTTTATATTTTTTTTTCACACATCTCAAGTTTTAATATATTTTAAAACCAATTTTGTTTCCTTTCCAGACATCATCCATGGCAAGCTAGACCAAGAATGCAAACGCGTAGAAGTAGACGTCGCGCTCGGTCGCGACGCGCGATTAGAAGACGCCTCAGCCATAGCAGATGTGCTAGCTGACTGGTGCAATTCTTGCGAAGCTGTACTGAGCTCGGTAGACCGGCACATACAGCGAGCGAACCATCACAAGCAGCGGGCTATTAGACACCAGCAGACTATTGAGCAAGAGGTAAGAAATTCTTGAAATTTAGACCAGAGAGAATAAATCACACCCTCTCTTCATATAAAAGGAATGGCGGTTAATGGACCGCCGCCACCTGTAAAAAAATTAAAGTATTAAACCCAAACAATTTGATTATGGCTGAGCAGCCGATGGCAGATCATCAACTGCAATGAAAAAAAACTGTTCATTTCATGGGCATTTACTTGAAACTGTTTTTTTAATTTATTTTAGAAAACAATATTCCTATGTTTTAAGAATAAATAAACCAACAAGTATACAGAAAATTATATTCGCGTATTTATTTTCACAATTTATTGGACCTTCCGCCACAGTGCTGCCCCATACTGGCCGAAAATGTATCAAAACTGCTCATTGGGCCAACCAATTTGTCACTAGGAAACGGCAAAGAGTTTAGTTTAAGGGCATTTTCATTTCTAGGGACACCCAATTAGCTTAACTCTCACAAAAATATTTACGTAAGTATATCCACTTTATTCATATTTTTATATTGCATAAACAAACGCGTATTCTTTCTGGATGAAATGATAAAAACATATATTATTTTTGTTAATATTTAATGCTTAATTGTCGTTACGAAACTGACATCGAAGTTAACTTTTTTGTGAGAGTTAAGCTAATTGGGTGTCCCTAGAAGTGAACATGCCCTTAAATACCTTGAGGCCCTAATAACCCCTAAATCTCTTCCAGATAATGTTCCTCAAGAAAACGCTGAAGCCCCAGGCCGACACGGAAGACTCCGCGTCAGGTGCGGGCTGCGACAACCACTCAGCCCCCAAGAAGAGTTCCGGCAAGGGCAAGATCCCCCGGAACGCTGCCAAGTTCTGGCAGAAAAATACTTAGAACTGCGGTTAACTCTTTGAACGCCCTTAGAATAAACCCCTAAGTCCTACATATTCAAACTACATTAAAAAAATTCGAGTGTCATAGGTAGCGTTGAAAATTTCCGGATTAAATCCAGATTCTTTCCAAACAGCACGTTTTTTTCCGGATTTTTTCGAAAAAATCAATGAAAGTTTCCACTATCATTTTCAACTCTAAACCAATGCGAATTAGATCTAATTTTCACTTTTACCAGGATAACGCGATGTCATCGAAGAAAAGTCAATTGAAATAGATGGCAAGGAGTGACAGTGACATTGATTATTTCTGTAAAAACCCGAAAAAAACTGAGAAAAACAAAATTTTCATATATTCCCGAAAATAACTATTTCATTTTTTCCGACATTTTCAACGCTAGTCATAGACAAAAATAATCACCAATCTTAAGGTGGATTCGACCCTATCCCTGCCGCTTATCTGCTAAAAGATGGCGCTACAATTGCACAAACACCATATTTTCGTCATTTTCTGCTAAACCGAAGATCAGAGTTAACATGTTTTGAGATACGCGCAAGGAGCAAAAAATCTGATGTACAAATTGATAGCAACCTGCACAAAATACTGTTCTTCTAAATCGCAATAATGCAAAAACTAGAAAATTGTGTAATTTTACCCTGTAACGCACACTACTACACCTCCCGTCAGTACCCAATGTCAGTTGTACAATCATTACTCATCAATAAACTAGATGGCGCCAGTTAAAAGAACAGCTTTTCTAAATGGTCTAAGTTCTAACTAGAGGGCGCCAATTAGGAAATGACTTTATATTGTATTGTATATTTGTGAAGCAAAACCAACTGTTGGTTTGGTATTAAAATCCCTACTTTTAACTGTACAGATATAACAACAGCTGTAGTAAAGAAGTTATTCCCGTACTCTTCGGGTAATACCTATCCGTCGCCGTTATGTACAACTCTTTAGAGTATTATATTTTTTGGTACAGCTACTTACTGGTAAATAAAAAAGTTATCAAGAAAGTTACTTATGTCCCAAAACACTAGTATTTACCGCAGCGGGTCTCTATTCGCTAGGAACAATGTGGCAATATAATTACGAGTATAGATTGACCTAAGAAATTCATAGTATTATACTTGATCAACGGCACTAGCACATATCGTGCATGACAGGAACCTTGTCGCGGCTACCCGTCCCTTTTTGATTACATTGATTCAAAAGAGATGAGAAGTTGCGAGCAGGTCACAAATTGCTGCCAATATTGTTGTACAAGATGTGCTAGGGCCTCAAGTATAATAAGTAATAAAATGTGTAGGTATTTTGGGTAGTTCTATGGAGTTAGAAGATTGAAGAAATATATTCATTAGACACGTAGTAGTAGACCAAATTGAATGATCTGATGGACATTTGCCGACTTGCTTTATTACCAACTACGATACTGATGATGTACTAGTGGTTTATCGGACATTTAGATTTTAGACCTTGTTGGAGTAACATTTATATTACTAAATGTTAGCCTACATACCTACTATGTTAGTCTCCAACTAACATTTTACATTACATAATATGTAAGGATAGTGTTATCCTGTCTAAGTTTACCTACATTTTCGCCTACCATCCCATAAGATGCTAATTAGATTGTCCGATATCAATTAAAAGTAGGTTAGGTACGAGTACTTACTTAAATACAAACGCAACGAAGATCCAGACACAGGCGAACAGCTGGACGCTCAATTTTCGGATGCTTTATACCATATAAACAAGGTGCTGTATTTCCGTTGTCAGAGAGGTTTCAGGAGTATTAGGATGCAGTGTAGTTAGACCCCCTAGAGTTTAGTTCATGTTTCAGAAGTACCTACTACCTAGGCATGTTACAGTAGCTAATACCTACTATTTTACGCGGTTTCAACATTTTTCATCACATTTGCTTTCTAAGCGCGCCATTGCTTGTGCATATTGCAGTGGGAGTAATAGAAAAGTGAAATTCCTTAGGGAATACCAATATTTCGTCTCATAACATATTCTTTGTCTGCAAGTGTTATAAAAAACATTGTATGCATCACAATCGGTAAGAGGCATACCTACTAACTCGAGTCATCAAAAGCCCTCCGCCTACGGCGTCGGGCTTCTAACACTCTCGTTAGTGATACTGTACTTACCTCCCTAGATGCACAATGTACTATTATCGACCGCTCTGAAACATTTAAAAACCTTCTAGAGGGACTCTGTATTCCAACCTCACGGGAATGTAGGTATTTGTTTCTTGGCCACCTATTTAGTATAGCCGACGGCAATGGTCAAATGGTTGATAGTGGCTGTTTTCCTAGCTGTAGATGTTTGTCTGATAGCATTGCAACAGAATGTATTATTATAAATTGTTGAAGGTAGTTAGGTAGGTACTTCTTGAACCTAGTATCTACAAAACGTACTAGAGAGGGAAAGGATACTTTCAGGCACTGTGTGCTTACCATAAGCTGCCGCTGCGTTTTTAACGCGGACTTACTTTCCATCCCGCCCGTAATCGCGTCTTGGGGCGAGCCACCCGTATAGAAAGCACCTATGTAAGTCCGCGTTAATAACGCAGGGGCAGCTCATGGTACGGCTACTGGTTCCACAGGAGGCGAGTAAGGGATGATTTGTCGACTTTTTTCTCGCTCACTAAACAAAGAGTAGATATAGATCCTATGTCAGTAAAATTAACAAATATACCTATACATATATATCGTCCATTAAATACAAAAGCGACACAAGTCAAAAAATTACTTTTTACAGGGGAGCTGTTTAAAGATTTTGTATTCGTTTTTTGTTCACAAAATTTTTTTACAGCATTAATATTATATGTGTTATGTATCAACTTGTAGGTATTTTAACCCTCTTTTGATGTGTTTGGTTATTAGAAAGTAATATGTGCTGTGCAAGCTTTTATGAGCGTATACGTCCGTATTGCATAAAAAAATAACATTAACTCTGAATTTTTTTTTCCCATCAAAGGCCACAAATACAAAAAAATAACCAGTTATTTCATTTAAATCATACATAAAATCATGTCTTAAACATAGAAATACTGTTTTTTTAACAAAACTGAACCAGACAAAACTTTTTCTTGCTCTTTCTTTACTTACATATTGTCAGAACATGTTTATAGGTACCGTAAACCGGGGTTACTTTGATTAATTTTAACTTTGGTTACATATTTTGATGAATTTAACAGACGTACTAGTTTAAAATTCAGATATAATTATCGGTTTTCTTCAAGAATCAACCTGCTATATAAAAAAATGTGGTACCTTTAGTTAATAAATATAAAATAAATACAACGCGATCAAAGTTATATTGTTGAGAATGGAATTAATACTTTGATTCCACTTATTTTTACTATAAACTGGAAATAGCCCACCTAAAAGCACGTAAATAATAAAAATCGGTTAAGTACATCTTTAGTTATTTGTTTCTTCTATGTGTATTGTATTTGTGTGGTGGTTACTATGATCCTATACTAAATGATCCAAATTGATATGTTTTGACGGTTTACTAGTTTTTTCATTAGAATTGATGCAAGAACTTAATTTTTGCTGATACAAAAGTATATCTTTCAATATTTAATTGCAGATATAATAAATCTCTCCTAAAAATCTACTTATGATTAGTAATAATGTCACAATTTTTTTTTTCTAGACGACATGACAGTTTAGCGCTAGTACTAAAGGTAACTACTACATAGGTAGTAAGGTACTACTACCTATGTAGTGAAGCAAAAGGCATGATGACTATATTTTAGTAATAATTTATTCGTGTATGATGCCGTGCATAATGTCTAATCATTTATTTTAAATACAGTCATCATCCCTATGTTGGCATTCCCAAAACTGATAAAATAAATACTACTAATATAAGTTTTTAGATTCGTTAAAACATACACCGGGGTTAGATCTTTGTTTGTTTTACTTGTATTGTATACAAATAATATAATAGGAAAGTATGACAAATACTTAATAATCCGAAGTTTATGCCATTATTGTTTCTTCGTAGTCGCAATTATAGGTACACAAAATTCACAGTCATCTTCCACACAATCTCTAATATACTTTTAAGTAAAACGAACACAATACAATGTATCACGTTTTACAATCACTGTTTTTATAAGATGTATTGTATTTTTTCAGATTTCATGCAAAAGATACTCAATTATTCAATCTGCTACATTTATGGATTTTAATATTATACTGAATTGAAAACGGTTGTAAATGCAACAATGTTTTTTGAAATTCAACATTCCGTATTGCGGCTCCTTTGTTTATAAAGAAATCTAAACCAAACATATCTACTTTATTCAAAACAGCATCATGTATAAATATGGCTCCTATGATTGATACATTCGAATATATTTTTAATTCAAAAAGGTTGTAAATTCTAATACGGCAGTTTTGATGAATAAAAAATCAAATTTAAGAGGATATTTTAAAATTAAAGCTGCCACATTCCGTTTTGCGACACCTTTTTATATAAAGAAACATAATATTTACGTATTTATTTTATTCAAAACGGCCACATCTACAAATATGGCACTTTTGCTTACATATTTTTTAACGTAATCACTTATTTTTTCGTTTCATGGCACTTTTTCACAAAAATGTCGTGCGTTTTGGTCGACAGTCGAGTCGCAACTGACAAAATGGCAGTTTAGCACTGAAATTAGTCTCGAAAGAGCGATAGTGCAAAAAGGGCACCTGCATAATTTTGATACTTACTAACGTCAAATCGACAGGTGTCTTAGTGTCACGTAAAATATTAGTGCTTATAATGTCGTTTTTGCAATAAAATCATTTTTCACGGTTTTTGAGTTGTGTCGCTTTTGTATTTAATGGACGATATGTAGATGATCGTTGGCTGTTCACACTGCCGCTTCCTCAGTGAGGGTTTTTAATATTTTTTTCTGACACTGGGGCGGTGATATGGCGTAAGGACCAACAAACTGTCAAAATAAATACGCGAATTGAATTTTCTATATATTTTGTGGTTTATTTATTCTTAAAACCATTACATAAGGAATAATGTTTTCTAAAATAAATAAACGTTTCGGAGTCAATTCCCATGAAATGCCTTTAGTACTTACCGTTTGGTATTCGGATTTGATAGCTGGCTGCCAAATGGGAAATATAGTTTCCCGTCTGGTAGGATGAAATGAGACTAACTTTCCCATCTCGTATCTGGATTTGGTACAAACCTGGTTACAAACCGGTAATGATAAGTCCCGATTTAAAGCCAGTTACCTATTGGGATTTTAATCCCATTTCGAAGCTGGTTTGGTAGCCAATCTACTAAAGGATGAAATGAACAAAGTTCTAGTAATTTTGTTTAGTGTCAGTCATTTTGAGTTCCTGTTTTAGGGCCCAATCTTCAGTTCGGCGACCGTTTTCTAGTCGTCATACATTTATGAAATTAATAAACTCCAAATGTAACGATCCAAATGTAATTATAACGATAATGGCGAGACATTTCGAAATTATACTTCAAATAGTCTGGTCCCGCCATTATAACGTTATAATGGCGGAACCAGGTCCTGAATTCTGTCCATATTCTGTCGATTCATATTGCATCATTTAGTACTTACTGAATTTGTACTATTTGGTACCTGTTGTAAAAAAAATTGTACTTCTTTCATTCCAAAATTATATTTGAAATAGTCTGGTTCCGCCAGATCATTTGAAGCAGACTATTTGAAATATAATTTTAAAATGGAAGAGGTACTAATTTTTTTACAAGAGGTATCAATACCAAATAGTACTAATTCAGTACTAAATAATGCAATATGAATCGACAGAATATGGACAGAATTCAGGACCTGGTCCCACCATTATAACGTTATAATGGCGGGACCAGACTGTTTGAAGTATAATTTTGAAATGGAAGAGGTATTATTTTTTTACAACAGGTACCAAAAAGTACAAATTCAGTACTAAATAAATATTGCAATATGAATCGATCGAATTCAGGATTTGGTTCCGCCATTATAACGTTATAATGGCGGGACCAGACTGATTGAATATAACTTTGAAATAGAAGAGGTACAATTTTTTTTACAACAGGTACTAAATAGTACAAATTCAGTACTAAATAATGCAATATGAATCGATCGAATTCAGGATCCGGTCCCGCCATTATAACGGTTACCTCCAAATACAATTAGAATTTCGATATTTCATGTTCAGTGCCTATGAATCTGACAGCTGTTTGGACCACACGCCTATATAGCGTTGCCTGCAAAAGATCGAAAACCCTAACTTACTGGCCAACGATACAGTAAATATAATAAACAGTAGCCGTACCATGACTTTACAAGTATCGGTAACATTAGGTTTTATTAAATACGTTGAGCAGGCCATCGCGCTCGCTCCTATTTGTAAGCGCGAGCACGATAGAATGCACGTATCGAGTAAAACCTTACGTAATTACGTATCCTTTACTTTCCAGCTCATGGCACGGCTACAGTACCTACCTACTCTTCTGCTGAGAACTAATATTCGCTAAATTTAAATATTGGTGGCCTAAATATATGCATAGCTAAAACATAGGTTTCAATCTGTTGAGTATCGAAAGTTCATCGCCTCGTCTGTTCTTGTATGAACGTCTGTGCTATGTACAAATTGTTTTATATCCATGTAGGAATACTTCAGTAAATAGATGACGAATAGTACCTAATACCAAAGTTTGGGGCTACTATTAACGATGTAATCGAGATAATGGGTTGCCGAATGGTTGACACATACATATTATAGTTTTTATATACATAATATATTCTTGCTCTATATTCTATACTCTGTTTGGTTAGATATTTAAAAAAAGGTAAACAATCTTGCAGTATCTTTTTATTGAAACTACAAGTAGAAAATAAGTTTTACCAAATATACGTAATATAACAAAGGAATACAGTGATTTACATTGTTTTGATTCATTAAGTACCTAGTTTGGATTTTTAAATGCATTTTTCAATAAAAAGATAGTGCAAGATTTTTTACCTTTTTAAAATACCTAACCAAACAGAGTACAAGTGAGACAATTTTTACATTTTGTTTACAAGTGTGATGTTTGCGCCGGTAACCAATTACAATTATGGTCTCGTTTATACACTTTTCGACCCAGCGAATATTCGATCCGGTAGCAGTCGAGCCAACGTATATTTGTGACCGAGATTATGGGATGACAATCTCGGTCACAAATATACGTCGATTGTCCAATCGAATCATTAATTTTGATTTTAGGATACATTATTTCTACGATTTTCGACACAGCGAATATTCGATCCATAAAAGCCACTCAACTCAATAACTTTTGGTAACTGTGGTTACCAGCTGTCACTCTTATTTTACATAGGAATAAAAGTAGCAGTTGAGCCAACGGACTTTAAGATACTCCTATAGTGCGTACGTATCTCAGTTCCGATTCAATAGTGACATACGAGGTTACTAAGAGTGGTGACAGTTTTCATAAGAACTCTACCTGAACTTCACTCGACAGAATGTGATATTTTTCTGCGCGAGTGCAAGACTGAATTTTCATAGTAGAGGAGAGTGGGGTACAGTGGATCCCTTTTTTTTACAAATGTTGTAGTGGTGTTATTTTTATTTGTAATTTTCTACATACCTTATTGTCCCACCTATTCCTTAGAGGACACATTTTCCAGCACAAGTATATAATTTACATGTAGCTTTAAAATCATTTTCATTATAAAAAAGTGAACTAAAGTTACCTCTTCAATCAGAAATCACAGAACAGTTCCTAGTTTGAGGTAAAAAAACCAAGAACAAGACTTTTCAGGTATAATTGAAAGTATCTTCCGTTATTTAGTTACTCCAATATTAGTATCACACAGATGAGCAAATTCGTAAAAAAAGAATACCGGATTATTAAAGCCATAAATAAAGCTAATGCAAAATTATCACAGTGCACCTTTATTCACTGTACCCCACTCTCCCCTATTTTTCTGCACAGTCTGGTTGGTACTGTATGCAGATATTTTCTCGCATAATGCATTCGCATAATATAGTTTGATGTTGGTGTTGAAATGTAGACCTCTTTAACTCTTGTCGGTTTCGATCGCCGACACTCATGTAGAAAATGCTCACTTTCATCACTTGTATTCAGTAACAATATTTATTCGGCAAAACACAGCTCATAATAATGTCGAAAATTAAATAGTATATAAACATTGTGCTTAATTAAAAATATATGAATGTTTCTTGTCACCAAGTTCAATACCATTTTCTTGAAACGTGTTCCGTTACATTTTCATTAGGTTCTTTCCGCTGAAGTATCTTCCCAATCTTCAACTGTATTTCAATATTCAACTGAAAAAATATGATTGAATAAATATAAGTATGGTAGCGAGATTAACAAGCCAAAGAAAAAGGCAAGTGTCATGATTTGGCAAGTAACGATTAAGTTAGCGTTTACTCGATACGTAAAGTAGGCGCTCGGCGCTTGATTCATGATGTACTGGAGCATCATGTGAGCGTGATAAAATGCTTTATGTATAGAGTAAACTCTAACGCTGAACAAAGTGTGCCCCGCCTGGAAAATGCCAGTGTTATGACCAGCCAGGTCAACAGATTTGACCCAGTGTGACTTTTTTTTATGGGGTGAGGTGAAACGGCGAGTATACGTTGAAGAGGCCCAAGTCCAATAATAAGAGCATTTTGATGAACTTAAAAGTGAAAACTTGTGATGGGAAATATCGAAGGAAACATTCATGTAAATTAATTAATAAGCATGAGAAATGGACTCCATTAATTAGGTATGTTTTTTTGATTCCAATCATTGTACATAATAGTAGTTTATGCAACTGTACGTAATGCCTGATTACGTATAGTTGCATACACTACTTTATCTACACACATATCATAAGTGCTCTAAGATGCGTTCAGAAACAGAGCCTTCTCATACTTGGCTCTCGACTTTTGCGGCAACAGGTTGTTAGTTGCTGTCATAGCTGCATTGAGTATGTCCGGCGGAGTGCTCATATCGTTATCCGAGTCACTGCCACTCATTATCAAATAATTATCAGTATTATCACAAAGTATTTACAACTTTTCACAATTTTTCACTTGTAAGGCAATAAACAAAAGGCAGGAATGGCACCGATTTGAATTTCTGTATTTTTTTTAAATCATAGACAATCGAATGATGTCCCTATTCTTGTGTCACTCGATATGAAAATATCGTCCGATTGTTACTAAAAAATATACTGAATTAACTTATTGTGTTGATGACTGGCTGAATATTTATAGATACCAGAATAGGCACCCCACTTGAATCTGACAGCTGTTCCAAATTTAAAACTCATAACCTCCGGAAAAATCGTATATAATGTTAACTTTATGTATGTGCCAAGTTCTGATGGTGGGTAATGCTGGTCATTGTCTATTGTTTCTGGACGCATTTTAGAGCACTTAACGATATTTGTGTAGATAAAGTTGATTTAAAATTTTGAAATACGCCTCAATAAAGAAAGTTTCTGTGCTACTTTGTAATTTTATCACGTTTCCCAGACATAATTTAAAACATTCGACAAATTTGTCAGCCTCCGTAGCCTAGTTGGTAGTAACCCTGCCTACGAAGCTGGAGGTTCCGGGTTCAAATCCCGGCGAGGGCATTATTTGTGTATTTATTTATCACAAATATTTGTTCCTTGGTCATGGTTGTCTATGTATTTAAGTATCTATATGTATCTATCTATTATATATATCGTCGCCTAGTACACACATCACAAGCCTTAAGAGCTTACCTTGGGACTAGGTTGATTTGTGTAAGATGTCCCAAGATATTTATTTATTTATTATTTATTTATTTATAACACACAGAAAAATTCTTTATTTTGACGGGCCTAAGCCCGTGCAAGTAAGACGGAGGATTTGGGATCTAGTAAGATATTTTTGCCAAGTCATAATGATAAGTTGATACTCGATGCACATTACCGCCGCCGCTTTTCCAACCCGCCATGCCGCGTGCGATGACGTTTTAAATAAATAGTTGCCAGTTCGTGTGTTTTTCTAGTTATGCACATTGATAATGCGCAATGCGTCCAAATTTCCTGTTAGGTTTGCGGATAAGTTAAAACATTGGTATTTCAGTTTTTTTTTGTACCTACTAACAAAAAATGCTAGTATTCTGTAACTTGGACTACTATTACGTATGTTGATTTTTTGTACTGGTGAAAAAGTAACCCATGTATATATATACACATATATATATGTGGTCATATGTATATGTGGTCTATCAAAAAAGTACCTACTACTGGAAAATAAACCTTGAAAATAAAATTCAAATTTCAATTACATTGGTGACAGACGTCCTTTCAGGACGCCTACATAGATCAGGGGATAAGGTTTAAATTTATCAACATTATTTATTTCTCATTTCTAATACCTACCCTCCATACTTAACTTTAGTGGGTATACCTGCTTAGCCAATTTTGCTATTTGATATTGTCGCTTATTGGAAAGGATGTCGATTAATTTAACCATACCGATAACTCTTTTCACAAAATAATTATTGCCGAGTGATTTAAAAATGCCACGAAGAAAAAAAACCTGTGACGAAATGGAGCTGTGGAAAAATATTATCCTGAATTACATGCCAAATTATACAATTATGTCACAGGGTGGATACGGCATACAAAAACTAAATCTGACATTTGTCTGTGCCTATGTGTGCGTACGGGTATGTTTGTACACGCGCAACTCGCACAATCACGCAACAGGGCTGCCTCAGATATGGCAGATTAACTAGTTGGTACTTAAGTAACAAATGAATATATACTTTAACCTGTACAATACACACCTGTACATAAGTTAGTGTATAAATAAAATACTCACTTTCACCACAGAATAAGTAATTATAGCACATCTCCAATTCTAACGGAACAGAACACCGCAACCCAAGGAAACTATTGTTTTTCTCACGTCCAAGAAATATCACTTTTTTAACACCATTTTATCATTGTTACACGTGTCATCTACATAATAGTTACATATTGTGATAAACATTTTCATGTTAGTTTTAACATCTGCTTCGATAAGTGGTAAGTGGTACTCCTAGTGGGATCTGTGTTAGGATATAAGCTGTATCTTCCTTTGTACAATTTTCATTTTGTGTGTATCTCAATTGTTTGTATCTGTTTTTTTCCCCAATAAATAAAAATAAAATAAAATAAGATAATATTGATGATGATTTTAACCAGCTTCGAGTTCCCTCGCACTTCCTCCAACTTCATCATCAGGCCTATCTTGTGGTATTTGACCCAACTGCTAATCCTAAAAAGCCAACATAGCATATCATTATCTGAAACCAACTCCGAGTTCCCTCGAACTTCCTTCAAGTTCATCACCAGACCCATCTTGTGGTATTTGACCCAACTGCTAATCCTCAAAAGCCAACACAACATATCATTCTCCTTAACCAACTCCAAGTTCCCTCGCACTTACTCCAAATTCATCATCAGGCCTATTTTGTGATATTTGACACATGCTCACCAAGAGGATCCTAAAAAGCCAACAGAACATATCATTATCTCAAACCAACTCCGAGTTCCCTCGCACTTACTCCAAGTTCATCATCAGGCCTATCTTGTGGTATTTGACCTAACTGCTCATCCTATAAAGTCATCGTAGGATATCATTGTCTCAAACCTATTCCGAGTTCCCTCAAACTTCGTCCAATTTCATCATCAGGCCTATCTTATGACACGGAACCCAACTGCATACCAAGATAATACTAAAAAGCCAACAAAACATTAAATTTATCGATGTCAAATCAACTCCGAGTGCCCTCGTACTGCCTTCGAGATCAATCATTGTCAGGCCCATCGGTGGAATCACATGGGCTATGAGCGTTCCTGACTCAAAAAACCTGCGTTAAAAAAACTGTCCACATTACGTACTTACACAATAAACTATAAAAATTTTGAATCAAACGACTTGTTTACTTACTACTAACTACGTAAAAAACTACAATAAAAAACTACAAACTACAGCTTACTACTGAATAATCTAATCTAAAAAAGATTGTAAAATGTTACATTGCTAAAAATCAATCCTTATTTTCATCTCTATTCCGTAAACCCGGTTAAACTTACTTTAAACAAAGCACGTGGTCACGGTAATTAACGAAACCAACATTGTCCCACCACTAATGGTACACGTGCTTCGTAAGAAAGCAATAGCACATTGCATTTTTGATTTGATAAATGGGACAGAAGTACTATGTAGTATGACTTTTCTGCGGAATGTAGTTCAGTCTATTAGACTAGCGGCCCATGCTGAAAAAAATATGGGTCATTTGAACCACCAGGTGACCTATCCAGAACGATATAAGAGCATAAAATAATAAGATTCAGCACTATGCCGTCACTTGTAAGCTGTCCAACTGACTCCTGGTGAGAATTTAAAAGTACAGGTAGAGTGAGTACATTTTGGTCATATATTTTTGTACGGCATTCTTACCACCGATAGATCCATGAAAAATAATAAGGAAACGCACAGTGGCGTACAAAAATTGTGCGCCACAAAGTATGATTTTTTTTTTTTTCCGACATTCACCAGGGTAAATTTGGCCATTTGATTTTGTACGGCATCTGTGTCATACTATTTCAATACTGCTTCTAATTCATTATTCCGCAACGCCGTACAAAAATCATGCGACAAGGGAAAAAATCGAGGGTTGCAATCCCCTCTCTTTCCGTAGTCCAGGGGGTGATTTACAAAAGTACGGCTTCAGTTCCAAAACATAATCTAGCACTCAAAAGTACTATTAAAAATATTGCTGTCAAAAAATGATAGTCCATTTGAATGTATATCAATAATCATCTTCATTTCATCGTATCCTTGATTTTTACAGCTGTAAAATCATTTGATCCTGTACGGGAACTTCTTTTTTAACATGATGTTGTAAAACACAATCCTTACATAGTATTGCCGTTCAAAATAAACCGTTCTAAAAAGAATTATAGAGAAATACAAAAGCTGAAATTTTGCAAATTAATGTAAAAGTATAAATATCATAGATTAATGAAATATAGCAATTTTTTACATTTTATCCCTTGTTTTAAATAACATTAACATAGATAAATTAGATGTCCAGCAGTGGACGTCTTTTGGCTGAAATGATGATGATGATGAGATAAATTAGGAAAAAATAATGCCGTACATTTTTATGCAGACCATATATTTTAGGCTGATGAAAGTCACGCTACAATTTTAAGGGTACTTTATGGCCATCTGATGCAGTGCGGTATTAACATATTTTTGAAGAGAACAATTGATAATATGATAAAATCACTATGACGTCTAGCAGAATTGAAACGTTGTGTATATTATGTCCAAGAATTGAAAATGAAAAATCCCAGTATCAACAGTTATGTATACTTTTTGGTTTAATATACACTTCAAACGTTATTGATACATACAGATAATATATAACTAGTTTTTTGCTCTGTGCGCGAGGCCCAAGGGCCTCGCGGGCCTCTCTTTTTGTCGACTGGACGAGTGGAGGACTCGAGATTTATTTTTCATTTTCTTTAATTTTTTTATTATTGTTTTTGTATTAATTTTTACTTTTGTCGCAGTAATAGGGCTTGTGAGCTGGACTCCTGCAGCTCGGCCTTCGGCCTCGCGAGCTGTCACGCCTCTGAGGGACGCTTCGGGCCTTCGGCCCTACGCGGAGCTCGGCCTTCGGCCTTCGCAGATTGTCGAATCGAATCGTCGGGCCTGCGGCCCTCCGATTCGTTTTCATGTTACACTTTTTCATTGAGTAGCATGGGGATTCTGGACTCATGCAGCTCGGCCTTCGGCCTCGCGAGCTGGCGCGCCTGTGTTGGACGCTTCGGGCCTTCAGCCCTACGCGGAGCTCGGCCTTCGGCCTTCGCAGGTTGTCGAAACGAATCGTCGGGCCTACGGCCCTCCGATTCGTTTTCAAGTTACACTTTTTCATTGAGTAGCATGGATGCGTTGGACTCTGGCAGCTCGGCCTTCGGCCTCGCGAGCTGGCGCGACTATGTTGGACGCTTCGGGCCTTCGGCCCTACGCGGAGCTCGGCCTTCGGCCTTCGCAGCTACGAAGCTTCGCCTTCGGGCCTTCGGCCCTCAGGCTCAGCTTATATAGTTACTCAGATTTTGTTATACGTAGAAAAGCTTTATTTTCTCGCAGCTCGGCCTCCGGCCTCGCAGGCTACCGCGCCTCTATGGGACGCTCCGGGCCTTCGGCCCTACGCGGAGCTCGGCCTACGGCCTTCGCTGGGGTTGGAAGCGAACCGTCGGGCCTGCGGCCCTCCGGTTCGCTTATTAAGACAGTTAGGAAGAACAGATTCACCGCCTGGGCTCGCCCGTCGGGCCTTCGGCCCTCGGGCTCGCGCGGAGAGCACCTCGATCGTGACGCTCCGGGCCTTCGGCCCTACGCGGAGCTCGGCCTTCGGCCTTCGCGGGATTGACGCCTCGCCATCGGGCCTTCGGCCCTCAGGCTCGGCTTATTAAGATACTGGGGTTGTTGAACGCTTGGTAGCTCGATTTGCTCGGAGCTCGGCCTTCGGCCTCGCTTTAAATTACTTGGAGGTGACGCGCTTGGGCCCTCGGGGTGAAGCTCCGGGCCTTCGGCCCTCCGCGAGGTCGGCCTTCGGCCTCCCACCCTGAAGCTCGCCCTTCGGGCTCGCTTAACGTAGATTTATATTGGTTCTGGTAATGTTCCGGCCCTCCTGCAGCGAGGCCTTCGGCCTCGCCCAAAATTACTGGGGTTCGGGACCCCCATGGGCCCCGGGAGTGAAGCTCCGGGCCTTCGGCCCTCCGCGAGGTAGGCCGAATTACCTATTGTTTTTGTATTAATTTTTACTTTTGTCGCAGTAATAGGGCTTGTGAGCTGGACTCCTGCAGCTCGGCCTTCGGCCTCGCGAGCTGTCACGCCTCTGAGGGACGCTTCGGGCCTTCGGCCCTACGCGGAGCTCGGCCTTCGGCCTTCGCAGATTGTCGAAACGAATCGTCGGGCCTGCGGCCCTCCGATTCGTTTTCATGTTACACTTTTTCATTGAGTAGCATGGATGCGTTGGACTCCTGCAGCTCGGCCTTCGGCCTCGCGAGCTGGCGCGCCTGTGTTGGACGCTTCGGGCCTTCGGCCCTACGCGGAGCTCGGCCTTCGGCCTTCGCAGATTGTCGAAACGAATCGTCGGGCCTGCGGCCCTCCGATTCGTTTTCATGTTACACTTTTTCATTGAGTAGCATGGGAGTTCTGGACTCAAGCAGCTCGGCCTTCGGCCTCGCGAGCTGGCTCGCCTGTGTTGGACGCTTCGGGCCTTCGGCCCTACGCGGAGCTCGGCCTTCGGCCTTCGCAGGTTGTCGAAACGAATCGTCGGGCCTACGGCCCTCCGATTCGTTTTCATGTTACACTTTTTCATTGAGTAGCATGGGTGCGTTGGACTCTGGCAGCTCGGCCTTCGGCCTCGCGAGCTGGCGCGCCTGTGTTGGACGCTTCGGGCCTTCGGCCCTACGCGGAGCTCGGCCTTCGGCCTTCGCAGATTGTCGAAACGAATCGTCGGGCCTGCGGCCCTCCGATTCGTTTTCATGTTACACTTTTTCATTGAGAAGCATGGGAGTTCTGGACTCAAGCAGCTCGGCCTTCGGCCTCGCGAGCTGGCTCGCCTGTATTGGACGCTTCGGGCCTTCGGCCCTACGCGGAGCTCGGCCTTCGGCCTTCGCGGCTACGAAGCTTCGCCTTCGGGCCTTCGGCCCTCCGGCTCAGCTTATATAGTTACACAGATTTTATTATACGTGTAAAAGCTTTGTTTTCTCGCAGCTCGGCCTCCGGCCTCGCAGGCTATCGCGCCTCTACGGGACGCTCCGGGCCTTCGGCCCTACGCGGAGCTCGGCCTGCGGCCTTCGCTGGGGTTCGAAGCGAACCCTCGGGCCTGCGGCCCTCCGGTTCGCTTATTAAGACAGTTAGGAAGGGCAGTTTCACCGCGTGGGCTCGCCCGTCGGGCCTTCGGCCCTCGGGCTCGCGCGGAGAGCACCTCGATCGTGACGCTCCGGGCCTTCGGCCCTACGCGGAGCTCGGCCTTCGGCCTTCGCGGGCTTGACGCCTCGCCATCGGGCCTTCGGCCCTCAGGCTCGGCTTATTAAGTTACTGGGGTTGTTGAACGCTTGGTAGCTCGATTTGCTCGAAGCTCGGCCTTCGGCCTCGCTTTAAATTACTTTGGGGTGACGCGCTTGGGCCCTCGGGGTAAAGCTCCGGGCCTTCGGCCCTCCGCGAGGTCGGCCTTCGGCCTCCCACCCTGAAGCTCGCCCTTCGGGCTCGCTTAACATAGATTTATATTGGTTCTGGTAATGTTCCGGCCCTCCTGCAGCGAGGCCTTCGGCCTCGCCCAAAATTACTGGGGTGGGGGACCCCCTCGGGCCCCTGGAGTGAAGCTCCGGGCCTTCGGCCCTCCGCGGGGTCGGCCTTCGGCCTCCCGGCCTGAAGCTCGCCCTTCGGGCTCGCTTAACTTACTCGGGATTTTGACTTTTTGTTCGGGGTCGCCGCCATCTTGGATTTTTTTCAAAATTTTTTTTCAGATTATTATTCCTGGGCCCAAATAATGCCCGCATGCCAAATTTCAGCGCGATCGGACCATTATTTCGAAAAATCCATACAAAATTTTTTTTGTGCAAAAAATCTGAAAAAATTTTTTTCGGAATCTGGAGAGCCCAAAAGTCACGCACAGCGATTTCCAGCTCGATCGGATGAAAAAAAATTTTTCAAAAAAAAAAAAAAATTTTTTTTGCAAAAATTTTTTGCCCACCTGACAGCTCTCGGGGTCCTCTATGACATTTGGTCGAGCACCCCCCACCAATCTCCCCCCGTTTAAGAGTTCCCATACAAACTTCGACAGCCCCTACGGCGGCCATCTTGGATCCGAGAATCACAAAAACACTTTTTCTTTAATCTAGGACCCTCAGAGATTCTACCACAAAAAAATCCG
>JALPQI010018281.1:0-15761 GCA_025490895.1 Thaumatotibia leucotreta
TCTTCCGTTAGTTCGTGCAATGGCTTTGCTATATCCGAAAAGTTCTTCACAAATCTCCTGTAGTATGAGCAAAGTCCTAAGAAAGCACGTACAGCAGTTTTGTCCCTTGGTATGGGCCAATCCTTTACAGCGCTGATCTTTTCAGGATCTGTCTGGATGCCGTCCTTGGAAATCACATGTCCCAAATAATTGACTTTCTGTTTGAAGAGCGAACATTTCTTTGGACTTAGTTTTAGATTTGCCTCTCCTAGCTTAGACAATACTTGCTCCAGTTTATTAAGGTGGTCATCGAAGTTTTTACCAATGATGATAATGTCATCCAAATAAACCAAGCAAGTGTCTCCTAGTAGACTAGCTAATATTTGTTCCATTAACCTCTCGAATGTTGCCGGTGCGTTGCACAAACCAAAAGGCATAACATTGAACTGCCAGAGTCCTTTACTAGTTGAAAAAGCAGTTTTCTCTTTATCCTTATCCTTGATTTCGACCTGCCAGTACCCACTCTTTAAATCCAACGTTGAAAACCATTTCATTCCATTTAAAGTGTCTAGAGTGTCGTCGATTCGAGGCAATGGATAGCTATCTTTCTTAGTCGCATCATTCAGTCGGCGGTAATCGACACAGAATCTCATTGTGCCGTCCTTCTTCTTCACCAAAACCACGGGGGAACACCAAGGGCTTGTCGAAGGTTCAATGATGCCGCCCCGTCTCATCTCCTCGATCATTTCTTCAACTTCCTTTTCTCGTGCCACTGGAACTCGTCGAGGTCGCTGCCGAATGGGCATCACTTCACCAGTGTCGATTTCATGCTGGACTACGCCAGTTCTTCCGATATCACTGTCATGCGCAGAGAACACATTGCTATACCGCAACAATAACTGACGTGCTTTGACCAGCTCTTCCTGAGTGAGATCATTTCTTGATTCGCCCAACAACCCTTCTATGTCCGTGGAAAGCAAAGAATCTTCAGATTCCTTATCCTTGGTAGGAGCCTGACAGCTTTGTATCCAAGAGAGTTCCTCACATTTTCCAACCAAAGTACCTTTGTTGAGGACACACTTGGCATCACTGAGGTTGAGAACTCTCACAAATGCTGCAGGTGAAGTTGTAACCACCGTACGAGCAGCCATCCATGGTTTACCGTTGGATACTTTTTCTACAACTACACATCGACGACCTCCCTGACTTGATGTTCCTGGTAAACGCACTGGGACTAGAACCTGTGCCTTTGGTAGGAGAACAGTTCTTCTAGAGCAGTAAACATTCCCACTAATTCCTCCTTTCATAGGAACCTCATCAAATCTAGTTTTCAGGACTCCAACTTCCATGTCAATTTTATAACCATGGCACCTCATAAAATCTAGTCCGATAATACAGTCGTCAATTATGTCGGCAACAATCACTTTATGTCGATAAATGTGCTTGCCGATTCTTAAATCCACTCCTGTCTCCCCCTTGATGGGAATATGCTGGCCAGTGGCTGTAAGCAACTGTAGATGCTTCGGTTGGACTACACGACCTCGAGTCAGGTGTTTCAGAAGCCAAGAATTAATCACCGTCCGAGAAGCTCCGGTGTCGATAGTAAGGTTACATGGTATTCCACCAATTTCTCCCTTGACGACCAGACTATTCCCGTCGTTGACTTGTGAGATCACTACTGGGACATTTCGACCACCAGCCAGCACTCGTCCCTTAGTCCTGGCTCTTACTCGTTTCCCTGCTGCGGCTCTGGTCGTACAGAACCCTTATTCCTGGTCACAGGGGATTCATCTCGTTCTCTCCTGCTGCTTCTTTTCGGGCAACTAGTTTGTATATGGCCACGTTCTCCACAATGGTAACATCGTGGCCCAAACTCCCGACGAGGTGTAATCGGCTCCCTTGCAGATACCTCACGTAGCTTATACGATCTTGATGGATCTTGGCGTACAGCTTCAACTTCTAGGGCATGAGCTACGGCATCCTTAAGGCTTTCGTGGTGCCCTAGTCGTACTGCCGCCCTTACTTCCAAATCCCGGATCCCATCAACAAATGCCTGCACCAGCATGGTTTTTACTAAAGAGTCAGCTGAACGTTGGTATGCCTTTCTGACCAGCTTTTCAATTTCCAGGGCCCATTGTTGCAATGTCTCATTACGTCCCTGCGTTCTGTCTTTCAGCTGAGCTCGATAGACATGTTCTAGATGACTGTCTCCGTAACGGGCTTCTAATGCTTCTAGAAGCCGGTCATAAGTTTGTTCTTTTCCAAGAGCTTCTAGAATTGTAAGAGCCTCGTCACGAAGTGCCAGCGTCAGAGCCGTCATCGCTTGCTCCTTGCTCCAACCGTTTGCTTTGGACACGGACTCAAACTGTAGCTTGTACGCCGCCCACGAAGATGTACCATCAAAAGGAGGTGCCTTAAATTTTCCACCTCCCGGCACAGATATCTCAGGTGATATGCCGGTGGTACTGATGCCACTAGCTACTTTTAATTCAAGTTTCTGGAAGCGACGCTCGACCGCTTCCTCTACAACATGAATCTTGTTCTCCATGTCACTGAGCTTCCCTTGGACTTCGTACATTTCTTGCTTCCATTCAGTAGCAGCCTTGTGCAACTCTTGAAGAATCAATTTCGACTGATCTTCTTGTTTCCGCGACTGTTCTTCTTGTTTCCGCGACTGCTCCTTCAGGAGAATCAGAATAGTTCTGAGGTCTACGTCTTGAGTACTCTTAGCCTGCAAGCCAGACGGACCGGGCTTAGATGCAGTATCCTCACATGCTGGAGGCTCTTCACGTACTGCAATATCCTCCTGCGCTGCAGGTTCCTCACGTGCAGTTTGGCTCCGGGTCACAACTCCTTTTGGCTCGGTCTCGTTGTCACGTGGCGTTATACCTATTTTCTATCCCGCTTCTGACACCAAATGTTACGTTCGTGGGGTGGGTTTTCTATAGAAAATGTATAAATAAGCCACTATTTAAAACTGACACTTTAATTACTAATTAAAGGAACAAACAGTAAACTAAAACACTGATCACACACTTAACACTTCGCAAACTCGCAGTTAGAATCGCAGTTTTCGCTCTTGATGTTATCTCTTCGCTGTCTCAATTGAAACTACCCCTTGGCCGGGACATGCCGGGTTTATATACAAGCAACTCGAATCTACAAAGTGCTAGATGATTCGACTCCAGAAAGTTCCCGAGTTAGGTCGGGTCGGTAGGTTTGTGCGCGGACATTCTAGAGTATCGCTGTCTCTTTCTACAGGTTTCTCTTTCACACCCGTCCAGAACGTTCTCTCTATAGCTGTCTCGTTCACATCCTTCCAGAACATTCTCTCGTGCTGTCTCTTTCTAATAGTGCTTTCTCTTTCACTCCTATGGGAAATTTAGCTATATACCGATTTGTACTTGAGAGGCCCAAAAGGGGTCCTGAAAACGCCTGAAAACGGGTTTTCAGGTTATTGCGCCATCCGATAGAGGGTATCCTGAAACGGCCTGAAAACATGTTTCAGGCGCCTGAAAACGACGGTATCTGGGGTGAATATTAGATTTTGTAGTATGTGAAAGAGGACCTTCTGAAACGGCCTGAAAACGCATTTCAGCCTGCTGAAAACGCTTCTAACGTGTCTAAAATCATATTTGTAGTTTTTATCATGCCACCGGCGTAACAATATGAAGAAAACATAAAATATAATATTCTATTTGGAATTAGATTTTGACGAAAAGCTAATATTATAAAGCTCTGATTCTCCGTTTAGTGATGAATTGGTGTCTTTTTCTTAACAGTAGTTTGCCGTGTCGAGCACCACTCCAACTCTCTACGCGGATGCCGTAAAAGAGACGACTAAGGACAAAATTTAAACTAATTCTCGACAAGACGGTAAAACGGCGACCATCATAGGCAGTCTTTATTAGTCATTATGTCTATTCAAAATGAACGTCAAAACTGAAATGGTTTGGTAAAGTACAGTAAGCTACTCGGCGATAGTTAGGACGTGGCGCAATGTGGCGGAATGTTACTTGTGAACTTAAACTTGGACCGTTGTGTTAAATGCAACGTGGAGCTAACTGCATTCAGGTTCTTAACAGTTATCGGAAATGTGTTACTAAGGCCCTTGCTTTACTTTTTCGAATATTTAAGGCCCATTCGTCTTTATTTGACTTATTTAGTATTCTACTTTCTAACCTCCAAAAACACTTTTTTGCTCTAAAACTAAACTACAATTACCAAGATACCAGAGTCCGTATTTTAGTCAAAACATTTCTTTATTTTTGTCAGCCTCCGTAGCCTAGTTGGTAGTGACCCTGCGTACGGAGCGGGAGGTTCCTGGTTCGAATCCAGGCGAGAGCATGATTTGTGTATTTATTTATCACTAATATTTGTTCCTTGGTCATGTCTGTCTATGCATTTAAGTATCTATCAATAACGATAATTGTCTTAGTTTATTAAATTATAATATACATTAATATTATTTTAAAAGGTACAGGTACACATATCTAATTTGGATCTCTTAAAACAAACCTTGACAATCAAATAAAGATAAGAGATAATTAATCATGCCGACGGCTATTGTAAAGGACGCCATTTTGATCGCGCATTACACAAGATGGCCGCTCGATGCGTCATGGAAGGTAATAAATTATGCCGCTTTGTCATAAGGAACACGGCTCCACACATTACCGCACGTGGGGATAATAGTCTGATTGTTATACGCATACCTTTGCATGTAGGATATTAGCTATGATTGTGATGGGAGATTAGTCGAATAACGTTCAACGCGCGGTCGTAGAATTTATATCTAAGCATCCAATTCATAGTTTGGAAGGCAGATAGCTCATAAACACGTTAGGCAAATTCACAGTTCAAACAACGGAAACCAGTTTTTAAAACTAAAACGGCAATGAAACTGAAAAAAAGCGTTACAGACAATTTGAATTGCATGTGAATAGTTCCTTGAAAGCAATCTTTTGATATTATGCCTCACGAAATATGGTTTCAAAACTAGGGTAGAAGCTAAAATAATAGATTTTTAAGAAGATTTAAGTAGCATAATTTAGCATTAAAACCAGCGTGACTTGGGTGACTGTAAACATTTTTTTTATCATTTATTTTATAACATTATTTTTTTACAATATAGGTAGTATCATAATTCTGTAGCGGTTCATACAACACATATTCTTACCAAATTTCATTACTGTATCATTTATAGTTTCCGAGTAAATAGACTGTGACAGACGGACATGACGAATCTATAAGGGTTCCGTTTTTGCCATTTTGGCTACGGAACCCTAAAAATGATTCACCCATGTATATCCGACATTTTGAAAAATTAAGTACAAGAGTACCTAAGTAGGTATTTAGTGTAGTAATATTATGTATTCAAAAATCTTCAAAACTTGCGTTACGTAATACTTCAACGTGGGAGCGTTATGTTATACAGGGTGACATCAATGCAAAAAAATATCCTAATTATGTCTTAAATGATACTTAGGGATAAGACATAATTATTAGGATATTTTTTTTTCGCGACTTCGCTCCGCCCACTTTACTCTTGCTTCATGATCCAGATGTCACCCTGTATAACATTTAAGTTTGACACGACACAAACAAGCGTTGCGAGAATATAGAAAATTTCAAGAACTCTTTTACACTCGGTTCCGTTTCTTTACTTCCTTCTGCAAGTAAAATAACAGCAGAGAAAATAACAGTAGGCACACTGCAGCCTTTGTCAGCCTCCGTAGCCTAGTTGGTAGTGACCCTGCCTACGAAGCTGGAGGTTCCGGGTTCGAATCCCAGCGAGGGCATCATCATCATCAGCCAATGGACATAGGCCTCCCCCAGGCGAGGCGAGGGCATTATTTATGTATTTATTTATCACAAATATTTGTTCCTTGGTCACCTATCTATGTATTTATGTATCTATTATATATATCGTCGCTTAGTACCCGCATCACGAGCCTTAATTGAGCTTACCGTGGGACTAGGTTGATTTGTGTAACATATCCCAAGATATTTATTTATTTACTGCTGCAGAAGTGTGCTCAGGCGTACCCGTGACCTCGTCTTAAAGCGTCTTGGCGGCAGACTGTGTGGGGTTTTAGTGGGTAGACCAGGGCCTCATGAGCCGTGGGAGTCCCACATAACCACCCGGCTCCGTCCCCGGGCACGGGTGGTATGCGTATCGTAGGCCACGAAAAAAAGGCACACCGGTTGAAATAAGTATACTTTATTCTCGAGTTACATTTACCAATTGTCTCCTTAATTAGCAAGCTGGTAAGTATTGTTTCGTTTCGGTATTATAGACTTACCACCTTATTCATAAACGTCTGCTAACTTAACAAGCGGCTAATAATAATTGTTTGTCCCTTTCGGTTTTAACAATGTGTCCATGAGAGCAAAAGGGATAAACAAATATTAGCGGCTTGTTAAGTTACCAGACGTCTATGAATAACGGGGATAATACGTAAGTAACAACTAAATGGACAACCAGGGATCGGAACCGGTTTTTTAGAAAAACCTCGAAATAGCTAAATATTTTTTTAATTTTTTATACTTTATATGTAGTTTTCAACATTTTATGTACCTAATTATTAACATCGTATTTTTGAATTACTCCATTAACAAAAAAAGTATACCGAAGAACGAAAAAGAAAGGAAATTCGAACCGTTCTTTTGTATGGAGAAAAAACCGTTATCCGATCCCTGGGACAAACAAATACTAAAAGGCTTGCTAAGTTATAACTGTTAAGAGATGTTTATGAATAAAGGGGTTGAGACGTCAGGGCCCTGGCGTAAAGAGGCAAGCGACCAGGGTGCTTAGACAAGTTGCCAATCGCTAACGCTTAATCGTCAATCGTAAACGAAAGACAGCTAAATGTCTTTGTCGCACTAATATGAAAGAGTGACAGAGAGGGAAAACTACGATACGCTACTAAGCGTTAGCGATTGGCAACTTGGCTAAGCATCCTGGACTGCTACCGCGAACACCGAATTTTGTAAATTTCGGGGATTTATCTCTGTCACTCCAACGAAGGCGTCATTAGAGCGACAGAGTAAACCCAAAATTTGCGAACTTCAGTGTTCACGGTAGCAGACCTGTTCAGGTAGATAGGTCGGCGGCTAAGGGAGAGGGGCAATGACCCCCGATCTGGATCTGGGGTCATTGGGCTTGTCCAATAAGTCTTCATCGCCATCTGCGTGGTAATTCATAAAATGAAACCAAAGTGTGAAAATGAAATTCGTACTTAACTCGTTTCGATTTCAAAATAATTTGATTTATCGCTTTTTATTTTTTCGCATTTGTATCGTACTACTATTTGAAAACTACTCTTCACAACATTACAGGTAATATAACCTGTAATGTTGTTCTTCTGTATTTCTATTCATTTTGTCACGGCATAAATTACGTTTGCATTTTTCATTCCTCGGTCCCCCAGCGCGTTTTAAGATATGTTGACGTACCTTCGATGGAATATTTTCAAGAACGGTAGGTGTAACTGACGTTGACATTTCGCCTTTGACCTTTGAGTTCAAAGGTCACGATACGAATCACTTTTTGCAATATATCGCAAAACTCGCGCAGTTAGGTGTTGATATATATTTTCAGTTTGCCTGCGACCATGGGTATAATCATGCCCGAAACTTCAGGAGAATATTAAACGTAAGTTTACGCGATTAAAACCAATGAAATAAAACAATAATAATAGAAAAGTCATACCTACCAGTTTTTCGTTAAAATGTAAAATATTTATAGGTATGCCAGGTAGACTCCTTTTTGACATCATATTGGGTAACTATTATTGTATAGGAACGTCCTTAAGATTAACATAAAATTCAGAAAAAATTAGATTGCCTTTATATTTATTTATAGAGGCAACGCTACATTTTTCCTGTAATGTTTACGACTATTTTAAAGTTATTTCAAAAATTAGCAATATTTTAATGATTCTTTGAAGTTCACATTTTTTATAATCATTACAAATTAAAAATTTTAGGCTTCAGTGGTTCTTCAGATATGTAAGTAATGTGACAGACAGATTGATGTACAGAGCCGCACCATAAGGGTTCCTTTTGGTGCGGCTATGTACGGAACTCTAAAAACAAAATATATTATCAATTTCATTTTTCAATAAATTTAAAATAAGGCTATAATCACAAAAAATATTATCTTTAAGAAAAGAAGCATGCTTTTTTAGCTAGGATTTTATTCAGACCGTAGAAAAGGCTTTATTTGTATAAATTCTTTTTCTTGGAAACAAGCTCAGTATAAAGAAAAACTTGGCAACAAATGCAAAATATAATGGGAAGGGAATATACATTACATTATTAGGTATAATACGGTGGGTTTTAATATAAACTCAGTTTTAATTTCCAAATGGTCGCATCCAGCGGACTCCTGTGGGAGGCCTCGAGAACCTTCCCGCCCCAACGGCCATCGGTTCTATGCGCAATGTGCCCCGCCCACTGCCACTTCAGTTTAGCGGACAGAACCGGTCATTGTGGCAATCTTTGGAGGAGGACATCAGTGGACTCTTTCTGCTGATATGATGATGATATAATGTCGTGGCCGCCTGGCCCATTACAAGTCGATTTGTGTAGAATTGTCCCGTGATATTATTATAATGTGATAATGTAATTTTATAGTAGAGATACTAAAATATATTATTATTACCCCTTTGACAGTCGATCAGCAACATAACTCATTATTAGAGTTCAAATTTAATTATTATTTTTGTGGACTGTCTTTCTTCTTCTTCTTCTATCTAGCGTTATCCCGGCCTTTGCCAGGGTCCGCTTTCCTGCTACATTTCCTCCACTTTGCGCGATCCTGGGCATCTTCTACTGTAAGCCCATTCACACTCATGTCAGCCTTCACGACATCTAGGCACCGCTTCTTTGGTCTGCCGCGGGGACTGTGAAAGGCTTAAATTCTTATTTAACGAAATGATTTATTAAATACATAATGATCCGTACAAATTGAATGACTTCCTTTAAATTGAATAATTTCATCAAAGTACGCCTAAATGCGCGTTAAACAGAAATTAATTACATTCAATTAAATGAAAGGTCCATACAAATTACGGACGAGTCCAAAATTTATCAAGTACCAAATAAATCCAATTTTCCCATTTCAGTTATATTATTTTCTGGAATCAAATAGATTAATTTAATGACTATTAGGTTTTATTGACGGCATTCGTTGCTCAGTGGGTTCCGTTTAAGTTTTCTATGCATTTAAATATTTATGTGTATATCTATCTATCTATCCATATGGTACCTACACAAACGTGACGTTTTCTATCAAAAGGGCCCTAAGTCTAGCAGACTAGCAATTCATAAGTAAAATCATTGTACCTGTTAATGACTTTACTAAACATTAATTATAAACTTATTTAACTTTTTTTTATTTCCATATATGAAATTTAAATTTATTACTGTAAATTTTATACAATAACTATTTTACTTATTGAACGAGATATATATTATTAATAAGTACCTACGTATAACGCATAGGTAGGTACTATATTTAGCTACCTATGCACAAGTGGGAGAACATTCTCTAAATTGCCTAGATTAACCTACTAGTAATTTTCATCAGTTTAAAAAAAGAACGTTAAAAAAAAACAAATTTCATCAGAAAATCTTTACTTTTTCAAGCGAAAATGTTCATTCATAGGTATAATTATGTTGTACCCATTTAAAGCATATTATAATGCAGACATAATAATTCTAATTGGCCTACGACCACGTAAACATATACTGTGTGTGGCATTTAACACGGGAGAAAAATGAAATGAGTGACTCCTTAGACTATCGGCAATAATCCTGTAAAGGTCTCGGTGTTTCAAAGTGGTTAAGTTCGAAGATAATATATTGTCATTCAAAGCTATGGACCTTTAGTACTGGATCTTGGCATCACCATGTCGTAGCTTGTCAGTCGCAAGACATCTTGATAGTATACCAGGTACGAAGTTATAACAATAATTTTGTTTTTATTTCTACACTAATTTGTTATGGTTTTAAAAAAAGAATACATTTTTCAATGATTAAAAATTATAAGTTATTGATAACTTTTAATTCAAGTAAATATAATATGAAAATACATGAACATAATAATGAAAAATACATGAACAAAAAATTACAAAAAAAAAGGTTTTTAAAATTACAATATGTGGAAAGGATTGTTGATCAGCTTATTAATGCACCGTTTAAATTTTCAACCCGGTCGTAGGCCACACACTGTATAGGTCATCAATTTTCAATTATAATTAATTATAAAATTCAATGTTAATTAAGAACAGAGTCGGGTTCAGCGGCATATACTAAATTAACACAAAAACGCTCGTTTTCAACTCCTTCACAACTGGCAACTCTATACTCTTACCATTTTAAACAGGTCGGCACATCATCCCTGCATGCCTAGCACAGAATTAGATTTGGATAGAAGAAACAAATTCATTCATTTGTATGGCGGCCGAGCGTCTCAGATTTTGTACTGAAGTTGTTACTTGCCTATGACTTTAAATATGTCTCAGGCCCTTGAGTATTCATATTTTTTTGTGTTGTTGTAGTTAATATTACTTAAGGAGGCATTATTAATGTTTTTGTACACTTCAACTTACAAAATTTGACGCCCGAAAGCTGCAAGCTGCGATTAAAGACGGACAACTCAGTAGATTTTACTGAGTTCATTTGACGCGCTAAGTAGATACGTTTGCTTGATCTATGGTATATATGACATCTGTGATGCCTAGCCAAGATACTATCCCGCAATCGTATACGATAAGCGATAAGTCACGTGACCATAATAATGTATGGAAATGGTAGATGACGTAACTTTTCGTTCGAATCTGTCATTCTCATACATTTATGTGATATTCAGGTTTAAGGTAGAGAATGCTGGTGGTATTACTCCGTGGTATTGCAATACTTATTCGTTGCGCGAGGAAGCTGCCAGCTCCTAGGTCACCGCTGGTGTCGACCATCTTTTAAGCGAGCTCTCTGTGGAGAGTATTTATTTATTATTGATTCGGGGTTATCATTTTATAGGGATTTAATTGTATTAAGGCAGATTTTTCTTCAGTAGGTATGTGAATATGCATCATTATTTTTAAGTTTGAAATTATGTATAGTCCATTTTAAATACGAAGGCCCTAAGCCACTCGAAACTTTTGTCATGCGCCTTTTGTCACCGATATATGAAAAAAATATCACACCACAAAAGGGTATCTTTTGGTATCACTGATCCTATTGTTGACGCCTAATAACTTTGTCAAGTGGAATCGGACCTTCGTATTTGAAATGGACTTTACAAGAAAATAATAACGTGTTAAAATGAAACTTTACAACAATATTGTGGTAAGGGTTCCGCTAATTAATCCGAGTATGTGTCGGGCGTATCTTTTATGTGTAACTTTTTCCATTACAGTGTAAATAGCGACTCGGTCGTTAACTGGAGCTTCGTTTGCATTTGGCTACCTAGTTTCGTCAACTAAAACTGAGTTTACAATTTTACATGGTGAAAGAAAGTCTACAGTTTTGAATCAAAGTTACACAAAAAAGAGATACAAATAATGTGCCACTCACACCTAAGTTTATCATGAACAACGCTGTATTCCAAAATAATACGCGCTTGCAATTGGAATTGAATTGAACTGCATTGTTAGAATTCAAATTACGACAAGATATTATCTAAAGTGCCGTGTGGTGACGGCAGTAAGAATATATTTGTCACCACCCCAACTCTTCCCGCGGGAGTCGTAAGAGTCGACTAAGGGATAGAAGTGTCACTGACCATTCCTTAATTTGATTGATGATGGGCAGCAGCGTCATCATAGTGGACACATTACTGCGATCGCCAATCCGCTTGCCCAGCGTGGTGATTATGGGCATTTACCTCCTAATGCGTGTATACGCATAGTTAGTAGGAGAGGCCTACGTCCAGCAGTGGACTGAGACAGGCTGATGAGGATTATCTAAAGATGAAGCGTTGTTCATGATAAGCGTCCCTATGTGCGTCTCAAAACTTGCAGCAATAGTAAACTTGGCTTAAAAGTAGTTATTTAACGAAAGTAACCTCTTTTTTTAGTACTAATTCCAAGGTTGCGGCTCCACTGAAGCGGAGAGGAGCGGAGATGTGCAAAATTGGCCAATGAGACCGCATGACAGTGTTTCGAATTTTGAATTTGAAGAATGTAATTGGTCAATTTTGCACATCTCCGCTTCTCTCCGCCTCAATGGAGCCGCACCCTATGTTCTATCAAATTCAAATTCAAATTATTTATTCATGGTAAAAACATAAAGTTAAAATAACATAAAATTAGTGACAAAACAATAACATGGATAGTTTACCACGAAAAGGTCTCAGCATAATGCTAACCCGGAAATAAGCGCTGATCTTCCGGCGAGACCGTTTGTGGGCCACTATAGATAGTGTGACACGGCCTTAAAAAACTAAAACTGAATGCATGCATCTTAAATGTTACGGAAATTTCAAGTTGGCAACACAGCGCCATCCGGTCAATGGTATGACAATATTGACAATGACATTAAATGTCATTTAATGTCATTGTTCTTGTTACAAAGGATCGTAAATTTTACGATCCTTTGTAACAAGAACAAGATGAGGCTCGGATGCCAGATAACCTGTGGGCTAAGCTAACCACACGTTGGGTCCCACAAGTTGAAGGCGTCGCGGTAGACCGCGCCAGAGATGGCGTGACGAGCTTGACGCCTTTGACAAGGACTGGTGGGAGACTTCAGGGGATAGGGATACGTGGAAGAATTTGAGGGAGGCCTTTGCCCTGCTGTGGGACAGTACAGGCTCTTAATAAATATATAAATAAACTAAGGTAGTTTTCTCGCCTTGCAAAATAGTAGAATGTGTCACAAGGGATCAAAATGGTATATTTGCGGCGTGGGCGTATATTTAATCCTGAATGGAGCGACGGATTCCACAATTGTATAAAGTGGAATCCTGAGCGTAATGAAGGATTCAAGCGTTAACGCCCAAGACGAAATAATTTTGATACCGTGCGACACATACAGCTTTTCACACCACCTATGAGAAAAATAAAAGACACATCACATATTATGAAAATAATCGATTCTTAAGAAATTTTTATCATTAATTATGAACGTACTGTTTATTTTCATATTTCATTTTCATTTTTTAGGCTGGCAATAGAAAGTCTTTGAACAGAAAAATGCCACTTTGATCCCTCCTAGCAGGGAAGAAGGGACTCGTATTCGAATAGTTGGTGTGAAAAATCAATTTCGTTTCATGAATAACGCACACGTATAAGTGCGGCTTCAATATACTTTCACACATACCTATACCTAGTCATTTGCGAACTAATAGAAAAAAACCGTGTTTTATTCCAAAGTAACTTACCTATTGTGACTAAAAAAAAGACATAATCCGCCATTTTATAGGCTAAAATCGAACCGCCGAAATAGAAATGTCTATGATGCCGGGGTATACTTCATCATCATCATCGGGGTATACTTGTAAAATTGTAATTATATTTTACTAATAACTGAGTATGAGTATACTTCTTACCAGGTCATATGTCCACATGGTGAAGGACGCAGGAGTCCGCTGGATGCGGGTATTGCGGGTGGTACAGGACCGGTCATTGTGGCAATCTTTGAGGGAGGAATATGTTCAGCAGTGGACGTCTTTCGGCTGATATGATGGTGATGATGATGATGATGATGATACTTCTTACTAAATACTTAGCTTTTAACCTCACTGGTACCAGTACTGGCTTAGTATAAACGGGCACTAATCTAGAAAGTTTCTAGGGCTATTTAAGTATTCTTCCCAGTCAGCTTTAGCATAAGAAGCCAATTGCCTCGCTTTTTGTAGTTTTTAGCTCCCGAGCAAGTTTTGCTTACAATCTGTTAAGTATTGTTATAGCCTTGAGTAGCCAAGTTATACTTATTGTAAGTTTGCCGCAGAAAAAAACGTAACAGTATGTTATGTACATACATACATCATCTGCCTATCTCAATCCACTGATGGAGGTAGGCCTCTCCTATTAACTATGCATTAGGAGGTAAATGCCCATAATCGCCACGCTGGGCAAGTGGATTAGCAATCGCAGTTATGTCCATTATGATGACGCTGCTGCCCATCATCAATCTTCTATCAAAAAATGGCCAGTGACACTTCAATCCCTAAATAACATAATCCAGAAACAGTATATTATTATATTTAAAAGGTTCTCTTCTATCACAGCACGTCGTCAGCTTATTACTTTTGCGTATGGAACATTAGAAAGTTTGAGGATTTCTGTAAAAGAGGTTGAAAAGAGTCACAGAAATACAAAAGTGCGTTCACAATTTACATCATAATCTTAAAAAGGCTTTCATAACTTTTCTTGGTTTTTCAGGAAACTAAGGCTGTTATAATAGTCTTTCAGTAGTCTTTAACTTTAATAGCATAATGGCATCTGCGTGCCACGGGCAGCGTAAATCGTAAAACATATATGAAACTTCCAACACTTGGCATGATTTATTAGATATAAGAGCTTTTTAATACTTTATGCAGTAAAAATGAACTAACATGAAAAATTATTTACGATGATGGTTTTTTCCTAGAATTATCCATACTCGTCTTAATCGTCAATCGTAAGCGAAAGGCAGCTAATTGTCTTTGTCGCACTAATATGAAAGAGTGACAGAGAGGGAAAAGTACGATACGCTACTAAGCGCTAGCGATTGGCAACTTAGCTAAGCATCCTGTACAAGTGTACATTTCTCTAGAATAAAATTAATAATAGGTAGTAGGAGTCTTTTTTCGTAGACCATACTCGGTATAAACATGCTGAATTCAAACAGATTTCAGAAATAGTTACATGACACTTCAAAACCTTTTTCACATCAGATTGTATTGGTATTTCCCGGATTTTACTATCCAAGTTTTAAAATATGATACTTTTTTGGACATAAAAACCAAAATCATAAAAAGAAAGGTTTTTGGTTCGAAAACATTTGTACATAACCCGAAATATTGTTCACAAACATGATTCGACAAGCAGTAAGAATATGTTTGTCACCACTCCAACTCTTCCCGTGGGTGTCGTAAGAGTCTTCTTAGGGGTTGAAGTGACACTGGTCATTTATACAGGGTGTTTGGGATAACGATGTAGGAATTTCTGGAGGTGGTAAAGGAGACTAATTGGAAGAGTTTGAACCCTATTTAACCTAATGTGTATGTATGTGACAGTTTTTTTTTATCACGTTTTTCAAAATGTTTAGTTTTATACCAAAAATTTACTTAAAAAGTTAAATTTAAAACAAAATATACAATAAATAGCATTATTTTTTTTATAATTAACATAACAATTAGTTGAGTAATAAATTAAAAAAATTTAAACTCCCACTTGCCACACACAACATTTTTTTTAATAATTTTTCTAGTTCATCATTACTGATTTCTAACAATAAATTAAACTTTATCGGCCTGTGAAAAAAAAGTAGTCGGGATATGAGTCTTCCTATTCGTGTTGAAACATGCTTGATATTCTAGGTTTTGATTCCAAAAAAAAGTACAACAAAATAGCAATTAGTTTAAAAGTTATCGTCGATCAATTGTTGAACGCCGTCACCAAACAAAATAAGTTTCTTGTAGTTAGTAGGCAAGTGTGAGTAAAAATTTTTTTTATTTAAAAAAAAATGTCACATATTGGACTAAGGTAAATAGGGTTCAAACTCTTTCAATTAGTCTCCTTTACCACCTCCAGAAATTCCTACATCGTTATCCCAAACACCCTGTATTA
>JALPQI010018282.1:0-14257 GCA_025490895.1 Thaumatotibia leucotreta
ACCGTTTACATGCCGTTATCAAAGGTGGCAGGGCATCTAAGGTCGCCTAAGGATGTTTTACCTTACCACACACCGGGCGTTTATAAAATCGATTGTAGCTGTGGTAGTTCCTATATTGGGGAAACCAAACGCACCATAGCGGAAAGGGTCAAGGAACATATCACGGCTGTTAAAAAGCGTCAAACGAATAAGTCTGCTGTGGCCGAGCATTTGTTGGAGTCCGGACCTAACCACTGGATTGAGCTCCATAACCCGAAAGTCCTCTCAACCGAGCGTATACATCATAGCCGAAAAGTACGTGAAGCTATTGAAATTAAGAAACATCGGAATTTCAATCAAAATGAGGGGCAAGGAATCTCATCCGCGTGGAATCCCGTGATTTACAAATGTAAGCGTGGTGAAACATCCATTTTAAAGCCATTGGATGTTGTGAGTGTTGTGTGTAGGCCTAGTGACAACCCTAGCCTAGAAGTGAATAATCAAGATCAAGTGCGGGTAGTTCGAAAAACCCGCGCAGCTCGAAGGTGTTGATACATTCTCTCGCCAGTCTGCCTGCGACCACGGGTGTAACGTCATGCCCGAAACGTCAGGATATAATTAAACGTAAGTTTACGCGATTAAGACCCGTTTGTCTTTAAAATATGAAATTTGTCCGAAAATAAACCGTTTTGTCTGTAATTGATTTGAATTTCTGAGAATTTAATTTACTACGAATGTAGGTAATAATTAAGTGTATTATTATGTTCCTTACTTTTTAGTATCTCTCTGACGCATCGGCTGTGCGAAAAACGCGTCATGATAATTAACATTATTATTATTGCAACATGCTGCTATGGAGTATATTTTCGGCATTTTCATTTAAGATGCACATGCATAAAATAATCCTAATATTTGCAAGCGATATATTTCGCGATACGTGACGAGCCAGCGTTGTAAATTTAAACGTGCGTTCCGAGACAGCGCGCGCCAACCATTGAATAGACCACGGAGACGGGGCGCTCTGCATGTACTTGTAGCCGCGCGACGGAATCGCGGAGTGACACCCCCTTGTCTACATGAATTTATATTATGATCATCAGGATAGGTAATTAAATAAAATAACATGAACTAATAAAAAATAGAAAACAACGAGATACAATTTAAAACGTGCCAATTAATCCTATGTCAACAATATTCAATGCATGGCAATACATAATTATAAATAATAATATGTCGGAGATATGAGTTACTAAATCTAGAAAACGATAAGCAATGTTTTGCTTGGAGTGGTCTTTGCTTGGTCCATGCAGGTTTGCAGGTAGATGATACCAACCTATGAACAGGTGGCTGGTGACCTGACAGTATAAAAGGTCACTACTGCAGTGTTCATCAATTCATTCCCGTGTTAGACATAGAACGATTCACTCTTGTCTTGTTATGTGAAGGGTTTACATTCTTACGAAGGAAGTTATTTCTATGGGGTATGCATCTATGCATGGACGCAAGCTTAGAACTCTCCATTCGTTTTCTACTACTGCGTAGATGCGTAGATACAAGATTCTGAGTACTGTGAATAACGAGTAACAAGTAGCTAGGAGGCAGATAACTAAAATCCTACCCCTCTTAGCTCGGCTGTCATTAGGGCTTTCCGATAAATAATAAAATTAACTAAAATGCTAGGATCTCTTAGTGATCGTCAAGTGCTAAATATAAACTAGTTACAAAACAATAATGGATAATAATAATAATTTAAACAATTTAATTTACTTTGTCGAATGTCAAACACATAAGTATATACTTGTTGTACAATGTACTATTATTGTTCTTTTGTTATCAATCAGGGCGTGTCAGAGGAGCGGCCGGGGCTACTGGAGACGGCGTCGCGCGCGCGCGGGCACTACCAGAAGCGCGCGTACGCCTGCGTGAAGCTGGTGGTGGGCGTGATGTGCCGAGCGCCGAGCGCCGTGCGCGCCGTGCACGCGCAGCCCGAGGCGCGCCGGCGCTGGCGGCAACTGCTTGCTTGGCTTCAGGACGAACTAGACCGCGTGAGTACTCAAATACTTAGCATCACACCTGTTCGTTAAGTGCGCCAATGCGCTGCGGCGATGCGCGCCGTAGGTGCGTCATTACGCCCTACCATCAAGCGCCGGCAATCATCAAGGATTTTCGGCGCCCAGCGCCACCGAGATATCTGTTATAAAAATGATAAATTTCATCCCTGATTTTGAGAAATGATTTAGTTTTGTGAAAATACATTGTTTTATTTACTTTTTTTGCCTCACAGATATTATAATAAGTACATTGTGCATCAAGGGAGGTAAGTACGGAATCACTAACGAGAGTGTTAGAAGCCCGACGCCGTTAGGCGGAGGGCTTTTATGACTCGAGTTAGTATTCCGCTTACCGACCGTGATGCATACTATGTTTTTCATCACACTTGCCAGCCAAAAAATAAGTTTTAAGACATGATATTATTAAATGACGTACTAACATTTCTATTACTCCCTAGGGAATTTCACTTTTCTATTACTCCCGCTACGCGCGCAAGCAATGGTGCGCTTAGACAGCAAGTGTGATGAAAAATACATTGTGCGTGCCACAGTCGGTACAAGAATTATGAACTCGGGTGAAGTAAAGCCCGCTCCTTGGGCTTGGGCTTTACTTTCACACTCGTTCACAACTTCTGATTTAACGCCTTTAATACACAATTTACTATTTCATCGCACTTGCTTTCTAAACGCACCATTGCTTGCATGCATAGGGAGTAATAGAAAACTGAAATTATAAAATATATTTTGTCATAAGTATTAGTACATTAGCAGTGGACGTCTTTCGGCTGATATGATGATGATGATTAGTACATTACTACCGAGGCCGCGAAGTGACTGGTTGCTGGCCGAATATATGTAGATAGATAGTATTCGGACGGCAACCCGTCACTTCATGGCCGAGGTATGTATAATGCTTTTCTCAAACATGCAATGAAATGAAAAAAAAATCTTCATTCTAAGAAATTATAAGTCAACTACATAACTAAGTCTTTGAAACACAACAAAAGTCAAATACTTTTTTTTATATTTTTAGTCCTTGTGGACAGGCGAAAGCACTAAGCTATACTGCCTTAAAAATCAAATACGACACCGACGCCTCATTTTTGTTAAGTTTGATATGTTTGTAAGGTGCAAAATTTTACTTTTAAAAAGCGGTGTTAGACGATGCGGTCTGTTGGGTCCAATTAATCGCATGCGGTGATCGGGGCCGACGGATCGCACCGTATAATACTGCTTTTTAAACATTATTTTGAATAGTAACTGTACATATTTTAGATTATATAATTTAAATACCTAATTATAACTGCAACAATTAGCCAATCTTTTTTTTATACTAATATTACTTACAGATAATTATTGGCTAAAAGCCAAGATGCCAGGTCACAACCCTATGTCAAATGAAAATTAAAAAAGAGGCACTTGTCGGCCTAGGCCGGCAACGAGGTACTTCCCGGCCGCTTTTTAGGCACGTAACTACAACATTTCATTGCATGTTTGAGAAAAATTATTTTGTATAAGTGTGATGAAAAACATTGTATGCATCACGGTCGGTAAGAGGCCGTCGCCTATGGCGTCTAGTTTCTAACACTCTCGTTAGTAATACCGTACTTAAATCCCTAGATGCACAATGCAGGGTAACTTTTTCACCGGTACAATACATACATTTTACCATATAATTTTTCTCGATAATAAGTCACATTCATCGAATAAAAGTGACACATTTTTTTTTCTTAATTTATCCTTCATGCAAATGTAACATAATCGGCGCACTAATTACAAGGCGTCAACGGTGCGGTATGACAAGGGCGGCGGGAAGAGGTAATTCAACCCGCCATGCCGCGCGCGATGACATTTTAAACAAACAGTTGACAGTTCATGCGTTTTGCTAGTTATGCACGTCGATAGATTCGTAATACATCCACATTTCTTGTTAGATTTGCGGATAAATTCGAACATTAGTATTTTTGTATTTTTGTTCGAAACGGGTAGTAACAAAAAATCCTAGTATTTTGTATTTAGGACTATACGTATGCTGATTTATTGTACTGGTGAAAAATAACGACATTTCACGCCACCTATTCGAATACGGGTCTTTTCTTCTAAATTGCAGGTCTATTTCGCATCTCGTCTAATGATCATTGTTCACCTGTGACTAAAACGAGCAGCTCTTAAAGCGACTTGCGTTTTTGACCAGACCAACTGCTATAAAGACTAGATGCTAAATAGACCTGCTACTTAGACGAGCAGCTCCCCTTAGACCCTATGCTACTAACCCCAGTAGACGTATAAAACTGTAGAAAAAAATCAAGCCATAATATCATTTTTTTCTTACTTTATCCTGTTACGACCTTACATCCCGCGAAGACTCCATCGTCACGTAACATAGAACATGTTTCGTAGATACCTCAGCTGGATTGGAAACAGTGCTTTAACAATTTATTCGAAACATTCTACCGACTCAAAACTGTATCAATGATCACGGAAAATTTGAGGATAAAAATAACTTTATTTAAGGTGTATTCATTCTTACTTGTCTTATCATGTAAACAAACACTTTTTGAAAACATTATCACACTTTTCTCTGCAATTACACATTAATCATCACGTCAAATGTTGTTGCATACTTAATTAAACTCACAAAGTATTATAATCACTCAAAAAAGCACTGAAAAATATCATTTCTGTAAAGATTTTCGTCAATAAACGCTGTTACGGTCGGATAACTTTAAAAACATCTGACATTGATGTGACATTGCGATGTCTAGATTGTCTATGTACCATAATGTTGGCATGTCAATATATCGATATTAATACTTAAAGTACAACTCGAGGAAAATGCAATTAAAATAAATTGCAGTAATTTACCAAAATTTATTAGGGTTTCGTAGCAAAAATGGTAACAACGGAACCCATACTTATAGTTTCGCTATGTCCATCTTTCCGCAGCATACTTAGCTCAGTGGCCGTTTATACTATAAATCTGAAATTTGGTACAGGTATACAAATACATATTGATCATGCCAACAAAGTGATACAATAAAAAGTAAAAAAAAATTTTTTTTCGGGTACCTCCCCCCCAATTGGTGATGTAGGGTGATTTTATTTTATTTGCTGTAATCGCGTATAGTGTGGGGTATCATTGAATAGGTCTCTTAACACGTTCACGGACGGTAAGGAGTTTGGCTTCCGACCAAAAATGACACATAAATTTGTATGGAAATTTTGTACATGCTATAGCATGCGTGTCATATGACACATGAGAAATATGGTAGTTAAGGACGCATACTGCTATAGCATTCGACTGCTATAGAATAACTTAGTCAGGAGTCGATTACATATGCCAGTAAAATTCTATATCATTGTCCTGCCACACCAGTTCTCGTTCGTTAGCTGATAGTTCCGACTCCTCGACACTAAAACCTCTTCCAAAGATTTATCAGTTGCCTCTTCGAACAACCCGACAAATTTTTCGTGTTCTATTTTTCATCGTCTAGTTATTACAAATATTACAGATATATTTGACTAATAATGTATTTATGCCCCCGTTATGCAGTAAACAAACAGTATTAAACGTCTAGACCAATTATCGACCATATTATGTTCTTGAAAACGTAAGCGAAACACAACGGCAAACATATTGATGGAAATATTTTAATTTACCTTTCGCATATTTAAATCCATCTCCAATTCATTTCACAGTAAACAATAAATACCTACTAAAATTCTTTACAGCAAAATATATAGAAATGATAGATAAAAACAGTATTTACAACGATTTAAACATCATCTTATGTATTTGCACTCTTCCGGCGCATATGCCGCACATCTGAACAAATCCCCATACTACCGCGACTGCTATAGCATTTGTGCGCGTAAAAAGAGGGCAAGGAGGTGAGGTTGTCGCTTACTCAAAAACTAAGCAAAAATCATGTGATGTGACAGTAATCTTATCCAGGTTTGGTACAACGTGACAGTAAGCCGAGGACTATGGGTATTTTCTATAGCGGAGCGAATTTTCTAACATTTCTGGTTAAGAAAGGGGGACGATTAAAGACTGCTATAGCATTTGTGTCATATAAAGGGGGTCTTAACCCGAATGCTATAGCAGCTACGCCCGAGATAATCGCTCCAGATGAAAAAAAATTGTCCCCCCCTCTAACTTTTGATCCAAAGGTCCAAAAAAAATCATGAATAGTGGGCTGGCATAAAACTATTTCGAACATAATCGGCCCAGCCGTTTTTGAATAACTACGAAACCCCACACTGAGCATGGCCCGACATGCTCTTGGCCGGTTTTTGTAATTGATTTCAATATTTTATTTTATTTAAAGACTGGCAGTGCTTAGTTGTCTATTGAATAAAATCTTCACGTCAAACGTCATTCGTTTCGCTACTTCTTTTTTTTTTTTTTTTATACCACGTCGGTGGCAAACAAGCATACGGCCCGCCTGATGGAAAGCAATCTACTTCGCTTTACGTTGTTCGTTACGGGTGCACTTCATGTGATTTTTCTCATGACTAGTGGCGCCTTCGTTGGAGCGACAGAAATATCTTCGAAATTTAACCATAGTTTTTGATATAATCTTATACGAATTAATTCTCTTCCTGACAGACGATGTAAAATCGATAATCCTCTATTTACGTACCTAAGCAGTGAAATTATCGCTGACATTTCATTATATCGACATTTCTAATCACTAGTGATTGTCTTTTGATCATCGTTGACGTTTTGTTTGTTTTACTTGGTCTGTGGTTTGTTTACATGATAAGACAAGTAAGGATGAATACACTGTACGTATACGTAATTTTTTTCTACTTCGGATATTTAAATACGAGTAACAGCGCTCGTGCTCGACTTGCACATAACCGAGTTTCCTTTTTCTTGTGTTATATTATATTTTAAATCGTTGTCTAGTATACACAACATAACTTTTATTTGATTCTAGGGTTATAAAGCAGGAGTAAACAGGTACTAGGTGACCAAAATATCTCCTAATTATGAGTTAAGGGTCCATACCATTTAAAATAAGATATAATTTACTGTATGTATAATGTCATTACATTTTTTTTTTAATTTTATACGAGGTATATATTTTCAAGTAGTTGAAGACTGTATCTTTATTTTTCAGAAATATGGACCTGGAGGTTATGGCTCGTACGGCACTTGGTCACCACCGGGTACATCTAATGAAACATCTAGCGGATATTTCCTAGAAAGAAGCAATTCAGCACGAAAAACGCTTGAAAAGTAAGTGCCTCGACTTTAGGTGGCGTTTTTACAAATAGGCGTTTATTCTAAACAAATATATAATTACCCCAGCAATAACAATATCATGTATGTACCATGTCCAATGTTCTCCTTGACAGAGCGTACCAGCTCTACCCAGAAGACGAAGACGAAGAAGAGGAGTCCCGGGAGACTGTGGAAGGCGAAGTAGAGGTGGTAGCAGGCACGGAAAGCGGAGACGAAGAGCAGTTGGCCGACTTGGAAGCGGGATCACCTTCCGCGCCCGCGGCTCCTCCGGTGCCGGCCGCCGCGCCCGCGTCGCCCGTGTCGCCCACCTCGCTGTGGGCTCCCGCCGCGCTGGACGCGCCCGCGGCGCCCGCCGCGCCGCCCGCCTCGGTGTCGCCGCTCAGCCCGCCCGGCCCCTCCGCCCGCGACTCGCACACGGGTATTTGAGCTCTGCCTCCGCTGCCGCGCGGAGCGGAGTCGCCTTCGCCGCCGCCGCTGCCTCCGCGGAAGCCGTCCTCGACTCGCCGACCGCCACCTCCGGTCCCCCGACGAACGGCTTCGCCTGTCCGCGAACTACAAGTATTTATTTTGCTTCTACAGATTTTGTACATAGCCGCGGGGACGGCTCGACCTACGCGCCCGTAGTGGTCTCGCAGACCTCAAGTTATATGCTTAGCCGTAGCTTCGTTCTGTGATGTTAACGATATGTGTAAAGTTCGTTCAAGAGGGCATTTATAATTAAGTATTAAAACAAATATTGTTTCTCGCCCTGTAATGTACAGAAGGTGTCACCCCGGCGACCATTCGAGTGGTTCACGTAGTGATCATCGCCGTTTAAGCATTTAGAATTGAAAGTGTTGTCGAAGTGACACCTTAATTTTTGTTATTTAACGTCGCGCTTATAAAGTACCATAGTATTTATTACACTTTAATTAAGGTTATTTTAATATTCATTGCTTTCATAGCGACCTACTTATATCATATATTATTGTCTTAATTTAATGTAAATTTGAATACTTCGCTGTCTAGATTTTAAAGGCAAGTTGTCTAATTGAAACATTTAACTTCAATTTAACATAGAGGGAAGGCATGAGGTGAGTCACTAAAAATGTAATAAAGCTTTAGTTAATGTACTTGTTCTCGAATTACTACAATGGCATCGTTAAAACCAATGTTTTCAATACACATTCGTTTAATACAGTCTAATATTTGGGAGTGTGGCGTATCAGTAATTAAACGCGGACATGTTGTATTTTGGACGAAAGGTAACCGAACCATTTAAAATTATCATATTGATAAATATTAGTGGCATGTAATCGGAACCACTTCAACCTAAATATCATACTAACCAGAAAGATTTCAACCAGGCATTACTTATTATTGTTATTATCATAAGAAGGGTCTACTTAAAACAATAGCATATTGGCAGACATAAAGCTGTAATAAAAACTTAAAAACAGATTTTAATAAGTTTATTTTAACCTTTTGAGCGCCGTGAATTTATCATCTAGAGTATCCGTGTCGCCAGCATTACAATATTACACCACGCAGATCGGAGCTGACATTTGATTGAGACATTTTTTTATATTATAAAATCCAAATCAGTTCTTTGTCTTATTTACGAGCATATGGCGAGGTGAGCTAGATATTGATTGTCTGTCACATCAGACTACGGCGGTCAAAAGGTTAAATACAAATCAAACATGACCAGCTTCGTAACTGTGATTGATTACTCGTGATGCTACATGTAGGGTGCGGACTGTGAATATATTATAATAAACTTGTACAACACTTACATTACAACTTTATGATCTGAACAATGAAACAAACCCGCCAGATACACCTCATATAATAATATAATATTTATGCTCGCCGTAAAACTATGCGTCTGCAAGTCTCATACTGTCTGTGTTCCTCTTACTGTTAGAATCAGGAAAGAGCGAAAAAGTTAGTAGTTTGTATTCAGGCACCGGATAGTATAGCGGAAGTACAAACAGCAACACAGCTAGGTATACACTTCAGAAATTGGAAATATTGCATGAAAGAGAATCACACTTACAGTCACGTGTCAGTTACATAGGAATGTTGAGCCACTTGGCAAAGGATGCAATTTGGTCGTGTAATATTATGGGTTCGGTATTTTTCGTTAGTAGGCACGATCGCAACATTTCCGATGGTCCCCGATGATATGTCATCGAATCTTTGTTGCGTCAAAATTTCAGTATTTGAAAACTAGTTGACATAATAAAAATTCCTTCGTCTACGAAAATTAAGAATTAGCTATCGGCCATGATTAGACGCTAGATGTCGTTGTTCCTTGTGGAAACTGGATAACGACAGTTCTTCATAGATTTGTCTAAAACCGTTTAGTAATTTAATCACGTTTTCTTCAAATCGGATTTCATGATTTATCTGACGAGGCAAGGTATTTTTAGGCGAGGTATTTTTCCAAATCAAGATATTTTTACAAAAATAGCCATGTTATCGGGCAATTTTAAATTATTTTTTTCATTGACAGAGACAAATGCTATTGCTGTCTTTATTATAATTCATCACAATCTCTTAGTTGACGTTAGTTGAATACTTTACGTAAGCCAAATATACAAAATTTGAATTTGCCGCCTTTTCTTACTGCCAAGTTGGTTGGACCAAAATGTGGTTACACGGGAGACATTCATAACAGACCGGTTGAAGAAGGGAGAGTAATACACTCGTGATACACATACCCATTATGCATATCCTTGTAAAGCCCAATGTACATTACAATGTACACTCCAATTCAATGAAATTTAAACCTTTTATAAACTTAATAAAGTCGCATTTACTTTGTTTGGTCGTTTTCTCAAACAAACGAAGTTCACCACTATTCCTTACAAGGCAAGGTTCAAAATAAGATTTAAAGAAAATAGTATGGTGGGCCTTACGAGGATATTTTTTCGTTGACAGAGACAAATGCTATAGCTGTCTTTATTATAATTCATCACATCTCTTAGTTGACGTTAGTTGAATACCTATGTAACCTTTGTGGAAATATGGTAGATAAACGTTTGACAGTCTACCTATAATCCTTTAATCTGTCAGTAGCCATACAAATGTTTAATAGAGACTTGATAGTTTCTGGCTGAAATTCTAACTTTAAAAAAATATCTGACAGTGACAGCCGTTGAAAGGAAAATTAACGAAAATTTCTACATAGCAGCTTAGCAGTCAAATTACCGGCTCTGAAGTTAGATTGACGTCTCCAGGACTAAAGCGGATGTTATATATTATAACGTAACTATAGTAACGTCAGCTTCCGGAAAATTCGTAATCAATCATTGGTTAAACGTTTTTGTTATTACGTAACCATGGTAATGTCACCTTCTGAAGATACCGCGAGCGATCATTGGTTAACCGTAGCAATGCTCGCCCCATTGGTCAGCAGAGTTCGGCCGAAGTCGTGATACTAGTCTCGTAAGATTTCGGAACCCGATTTGTATTATTCGACCAAGTTGCGAACAGTGCGAACGATCAACATTCCCGTGTATTATTTAATTTGAAGTTGACATAATATAACTATATTTATCTCTTTCATTTTCTCTCTGCTCTGTCTTTAATGGTCCGTTAGGAGTGTTGCTGTTTGTACAGCAAATAAATTCAGCGTACTGTGATTATTTGGGCGTGGCTATGGCCTTGAATAGATTGCTTTCTGCCATTTCAGCCTTGAATGTTCGGAAACTTTACTAATGCCTCAGAAGCCGCCTATGAATTATTACTCGGTTCGCCTACGATATACCATATTCCTAACTTGAAACCTTCGTGATACAACGAAACTTTACATACTTCATTATGACATTTACTACCTATTTAACTTGTTGATCGATTTATAATTATTAGCGAATAATTTGGTAAAGTGTTTCTGACATTTCAATTCAATTCTTAACTTTAAATCCAAAAAAAGAGGTTCATTGTATTAGAACGACAGGCGTCACCTTACCCAAGTTATTTGTATGTATACTTATTACGAATTTGAACTTAAAAGCTTAGAAAATGGCGAAATGATACCTTTAGCCTACTGCTCGTTTTATTGTGAACCTAATCTATTGTGTACAGTCGACGTCAAAGATATAATTACGGTTTAGGTGTCAAAAATATATTTACTCGACTTTATTGCCTGACATTAAGCTCATGAAGGAACCTCTTTTTCAATCTTGGGCACTCAGCGTACAGTATTCAGCTGAACGAAAACTTTTAGCCCAGTTATTACTAAGTTGGATATATTAAAATAGCATTGTTCTTGGTCATATTACTTTTATTATGTTGTTTTTTAAACTGAATCTAACAAAGTTCTATTCTACATACAAAGCGTACAGTGCATACAAAGCGTAAAAAATGTTCATGAAAGTCTTACTTATAGTTGTCAAGTTACAACAGATTTTTGTGTGCAGGCAGGTTGTAGTAAGATCAGAACAGGCACTCTAATGCCTTTACACCTGGTGAAGTAACTGTGGATGTTTCAGACTACCTTAGTCGATCCCAAATAAAAAACCTGTACATGTACAGATGCAGTACAAGTTTTACTTCGGATTTTCACGAGAACGGCCGAATTTATCTTTCTGTCTCAATTAGTTCAATGCAATGGATACTGAAGTTGACCGGTAAAAAAGGTTTACGTTTCGTTCTGCAATAAAGCCGCGTTTTCACTTCGTGTTCTGAGCGAGCATTCCTTCGTTCTTAGGCAGATGAAAGGGGGATTTCACATAGCAAAATGTTTGTTCGTTGCGGCTTTACATGTCGAACATAAAAAACCCGGTGAAGCGACGAAATAGTATTATTTATTAATAAAATATTCCGAAAAAAAATAAACGTAATAAAAAATCAGTTTAAGACTTGAATTTGTTATATATTATATTGAAAACTGGTTGGCATAAAGTAATGCGATTTTTATTTTTTGAAAACGTAGAGGCTATAGCGATTGTTTACTGAATTTGTAATCACAAACTAGAGCGTATTGAACATAAAAACATATGCCATAACAAATAAGGCCGCTTTATTTTGCGTATTGTACGGCGAATTTCTTGCTTGCTGCAGGACTTTTTGCAACAGACAACTTGCTGGGATATTAACGAATAATATAATTTTATTAAATGTGTTTAAAAATGCCCTGTCTCACTATGTTTTTTTGTAAAATAATTTATTGTGTTTTGTCCTTTATAATTTAGTTAACCGCGCGCCTACGTCATGTCAAAATTTTCCAAATTATTATTGGCAAGTTGTCTAATTTACATAGAGTAAAAACTCGATTGAGGTTTATCTACTTTGGGTAGGACACATAAAGGCAGGAGGAACGTTGTCCAACGCCTGATGTCTATCAGAGTCTAATGTATTCAATTATTTTTTATTCTTATTATAATGTCTAATATGCGCTAGTTTGTTATTATAAAATCTACTAACCAATAACAATTTCACTTATTTGTATACTTTCATTATTAAAATTTCTAATTACTTTAAGCCAATTCTTTATTATTTTATGTCCCTTAAATTTTTCTCATTGAAATGGATATGATAAAAATAATTATATGAATTAATAATTAAAAGCGTTTAATGCATTACTGCGATCTATTAATATTATGTGTGCCATTTCTTATGCATATTCCTAGGAGGGTGCTACTACTACTGCGCGATATTGACATACATGTTTGACTAATCCAGACACTTTATTGTTTGAGTAACAAACTAGCAGATTTAAAATAAGAAAAAATAGTAGAATAGGAATAAAAAATAATATCAAATTGATTATCTAATGTTTTCTAGTAACAATTAGCCTACAAAATCTCCGTGCTCATTCATATTATGTATTTGTGTAGCATTGTGCTGTGGCAGCGTTATTGCAACAGCCGTGTATTTTACCATGTAAAGATATGTAAGTGACTAAGGTTTTACTTAAGCTAATTATCTGTCGCGGTTAAATAAATACCTGAGTGACTGATACTCGATCGTAAATTAAAAATGTGTTTTTCCGCATATGGGATCAAGCTAAATCGATTGTTCGTCACTCCCGTCCCTAAAATTTCATCCAAATCGCTAGACCCGTTACCGAAATCCCAAGAAAAATAAATATACATGAACCTGTTTGTATAAAGATATAAACAATAATAAATGCTAGTTTAAAGGTATAATAATTATAATGGGTAAATCCACAAGACTGTAACGAGAGTTACCAATTCTTTCGTATGTTTTAAAATTAACTAATCAAAGTTGAGTTTCCGTACGTCTAGCCTAGCCCTGTAGGTAGATATGTGGACCCTTAAATGTACTTAATTAATATGAGAACATACAAAAGAATTGGTAACTCTCGTTACAGTCTTGTGGATTTACCCTAATAGTGATTTGTCATGTCCCCATATATGTAGGTAATACTTTTACTAATAAGCATTTCGGTTCACCTAATCGTCACGCTACGCCTTTAGGCACTGGTCTCACCGCGAGCTACTAAGCTATGAACTATCGGCTATAAACACAAACAAAAGATACGCACTCCTATGTAAATAAAAGAGAACGGCGATACTCTCTGTCCCAGCTATCAGCTATCACCGCCGGGCGAGTACATAGGAGTGCGTATCTTTTGTTTGTGTTTATAGCAGATAGTTCATAGCTTAGTAGCTCGCGGTGAGACCAGTGCCTTAGGAAAGGTCTCAGTGAAGTCGTTCAGAACACAATAATAGTCAATTGGCTTTAATAGATTGGTTCCTTAAACCTTTTTGTTGCGGTTGTTTTTTCGTATTAAATGGTGCCTAAATTGGTGGTCTAACTAAATTGTGCTTTATGCGGAGTTTGAAACTGTTATTCAAAACCATTTCTGTTACAGTAACATATGGTATTATATTAACGCCAGATTTATCGCAAGTAACACGTTACGTGGCTGTATAAGGTTTTTATAATACCATATTTATTGTTAAATATTACATTAGGGTAGTGAGGTAAGTTTAGGTTTCGGCCGGAAATATGGGGTTGC
>JALPQI010018283.1:0-24338 GCA_025490895.1 Thaumatotibia leucotreta
GGCGCGCTAATCAATAAACGGGCATAAGTAAAAATAAGAAACTCACATTAAAAGAAATCTCAAACATGCAATGAAATATTGTTGTTCTAAACCATGCAATGAAATATTGTCGTTACGTGCCTAAAAAGAGACCGGGAAGTAACGCGTTGCCGGACTAGGCCGGCAAATGCCTTTTTTTTTTTAATTTTCATTTAAAATCATAGGCTTGAGTTGAGACCCGGCATCTTGGCTTTTAGCCAATATTTAAATGTAAGTAATATAAGAATAAAAAAACAATAATAGCCAAATTTTTGCACTTATAATTATTTAAATTACATCATTTAAAATATCTACAATAACTACTGAAAATAATATTTAAAAACCAGTATTATTCGTCGGCCCCGATCACCGCATGCGATTGATTGGACCCAACGGATCGCGTCGTGTATAATACCGCTTTTTAAATGCGCATCTGCGCAAAAATAATGTGGTGTCGGTGTCGTATTTGGAGTTTGTTGCGTTTCAAAGCCCTATTTATGTAGTTGACTTATAATTTCTTAGAAAAAAAGATATTTTTTTTTCTCAAACATAAATGAAATTTTGTGGTTACCTGACTACCTGTGGTTACCACAGAACTAAGATGACAAAGAATGATCGACAACGATTAAAAGCATAACCAAAAACGAAACGCAAGTGTGTGCGTAAATTTGTCTATGTGTGGTCAGGAATAGGGTTGCCTATTACGACAGAGCAATTATCTATCGATGTTTGACTGTTTTATCGACAACATGGTATTTTTTATCTTCGTTTTTTGCTATAAGTTTTATAGTACAATGTGAATTGAGGGTGTCGAATTACAAATTGCAAACCTGTGTGAACTTAGCATCTGGCGTATCCCTTAAATTTAACAGAAATAATAAAAATCGTATAGTATCAAAAAAATCTCACAAAACATAGTAAGGTCCTTCAAGTTCGTTAAATACACATTCGTACTTAAAATCTGGGAATATGACGGTATTGTAATGTAATAGACTGATTAGGTATGTTTATCGAACGAATATCGATATTGGTAGTTCAACGTTTAGTCAAGCTCTAGCGTAGCGTGACCATTTATATTTTTACACAAAATATCCTTTAATATGAACTGTTGTGATAAATTATTAGCGCACAGTGATAGGACAACTAACAATTAATGCTAGAAAGTGATAACTTACACGACTTATGCTACTAAATCGACAAAATATCGTTTGAAAACAATCAACCGGCAAATCAGATTTACCTATGAAACAAGTGTTTGCCGTCATTTCTTCGGTGGGTAAGAGGGCAATCCTTTACACTACACGATACCACATCGGTTTAATTACTTGTCTAAATTGACTTCTTACTAGAATTAAATATAAAATCACTTTTCAATAACAGTCTCCGTCGAGAAGGCTGATACGGCTGATATGTCACTTCGAAAGTGGTTACGCTTTTGGGATTGTTTTCTATCTCTTTTGCACTCGTGTAAAAGTCATATGACTGGTGGCTTCTCTTTCACACGCTTCCTTTCTCTATTAAGCGCTAGCGCGGATTCTAACTTTATGGTGGTTACTGACCGGCAAATGCCACTTTTTAAAGATTTTTTGACATAGGTTTGTGACCCGACATCTTGGCTTTTAGCCAATAATTTTCTGTACGTAATATTTTTATGAATAAAACAATCATTAGCTAAATTTTGCAGTTGTATTTATTTAAATTATTTAATTTATGATGCCTACAATAGCTACTCAAATTAATGTTTACAGTATGATACGGTGCCATCCGTTGGACCCAATAACCAAGTGAACCTTGCTTATCTCAAGTCGCCATGCGATTGATTCGACCCGACCGATCGCGTCGTGTAATACCGCTTTTTAAAAGTAAAAATGTGCTTACGTCTTAAACAGGTCAAAACTTAAAAAAAAAATACGAATTGCACAACCGGTTTTATTGAATACCCCTATTAGAACTGTCAAACGATTACCGCTAAAAAAAACAATACCTGTATTCGAATTAGAGGTAATGCTGTCATTCCGCTTTTGTCTTATTCACTATATATATTCACTATTAACGATATTAAATACCTCTATTTAATACCGGTATTCATGACTTTTGTTTGATAGATAAGATGTCAAGTACACACTATGACTAAATAGTTTTTTCTCAAACATGCTGGAAAAAGGGCGTATTTTATTCATAAATTGAAGACGAAAATTACTTTATTTTGTTTTTTTTCAAAAATAAAAGTTAAAGCTCTGGTCATTTTACTCCAAAGATTAAAATAAATGCATGAGAATCCATTTTATTCCGCTGCATTAAACTTTTAATATGCTCAAAAGAGCCAAGCAATAAACACAATGAGCCAAACAAAACCAATCATTTAAAATGGCTCTAAGTACATCTTTTCATACAATAAACAAACGCCCTAGACTAATAGAGTATGCACTATCACTAAATAAATATAAGGGCATTTACTTCCTATCGAATATTTATTTGTGAAACATAAAATAACAATAGAAAAACTTCGTTTCATACAGAAATCACGCCTAAATCCACAATACATTTTATAAATTTTACGTACCCATGTGGATGTAACAAATGTTGGTAAAGCGGCCCTACCGCGAACTTCGAAATCTGCAAATTTCTGTCTCTGTCAGCACTCTAAGACGCCTTCATTGGAGTAGGCCAGATAGGTACATGTAATGTCAAAATGCTATGCGCGTTTTTACTTGACAGATGACAGAATTATTTGATAGCCCCCTAATTAAAATAATTAATTATTGAAAATGTGTCATTGAAATTTTTACTTACACTTACTATAGTTTATAACGTATTTAAATTCCAATACACGTCAAAAAAACTACCAAAGATGGCGAAATGTCACGCTGTCCCATGTCATTTCCATTGTGACGTTTCAGAAATAACCAACCATCGGTACACAGCGATGTTAATCAATTAATACAACTGGTTATTGCCTAAATCGTGATAAACATACCTGGGATAACTCGGGGCATTTATACGAAAGTGATGTAGCAAAATATTATATCGGCTAAAAATATATCGATGTTACTGTGAATGACAACATCAAAATGTTATTCGACATAAATAAATATTAGGTACTTACTCTTCAAATAAAATAAAAAATAAATTTAAACGCGTAGTTACGCGTTTATTTTAAAATAGTTTTCAAAATATACACTGAATATTAAAATATCAATATTTAAATTGTCATTTTGATTAAAATAACATCTGCATACTTTTACTATCTGAAGAGGGCCGATATCAGATATGACATCGAACCTCTGTATCTGTACTGTAATCGAAAATGTTCAATAAGCACATCTTTTATTATAATTATATCGACATCTTTTTAATCGATATCAAATCCCTATAACTTGCCCCCAGTTATCCCAGGTATGGTGATAAAGAAACATTATCTTTCCTGTGAGAGGGTCCTGGTACATGCTCCATTTTACATACGCTGTATCTACCCACGAGCAAAACACAAACTTGAAACAATAACAAAATAAAACAGCAAAAACTTAACAGAAGACAAAAAAACAACAATGGAAATCACCACGGCGAGTACAGCAAACATTCGATCTATCTAAACGTCCGATGTCGAATGAAGTGACATTTGACAATTTTATTATCTCATGGCCGCCACAGAACCACCATGTCCACCATAAAGGTATTCACCACGCAAGATCAGTTGTCAAATAAAACTATGGAAACGGATAAACTCGCGCATTTTCATTAAATTTATTTGCGTCGACTTCGCCCGCAGATCACGAACCCTGTGAAGTGTTCGAAACGTGGGGATGAAGTTAAATTTAATTAATATACGCGAGTGCATCCGTTTTTCATACTTTTATTTCGCGATAACCGAAGAAAATGTTATCAGTTGTCAAGTTTTGAAGAAGCACGTCAAATACTATTAATATCCCCTAAAAATGTAATAACACATTATGAGAATATTAATTGGTACCAAATGTTGTTAGATCCGGAGTGATTGCCATTGTAATTTCAACTTTTCTCCTATAAAATTATTGAATTAAATATCTTTTTTTGCGACGAGTTTTTAAATAAGATTGTTTGTTTAAGAAGTAAAATTAAATGTTATCTTCAATATTATAGATAAAATAAGCAGCTACCTATAACATTCACAGAAGTGAAAATTTACCGAACCACCTAATGACCTAATATTTCATTTTAATGGCAATACCTTTTGACAAGTATTGGAATCTAACTAGGTTTTCAGGTATATACACGGCAGGAAATAAAGTACCAATATCATTTATAAATTTGTAAGTGGTCAGTCATTAAAGTTGATAACAACCTCTTTTAAGACAATCAAAAATACAAAACGGCAAATATGGGTAAAAAGCCGCAAGCAAATACTAATGACACTTCTATGACGTCACACGTAAAGTGAAAGAGACAAAAGTATGATTTGACAGTACGGTACTCTTTTCGATGATTGTCAAAATATACGGAAAAAGTTTTGCGTAGATATTTGTTGAGTTTCAGTTTGGTTACAGTTATATAATTTTGAAAAATATTAGTACAGATATTTATGACTTTTCAGTTGCTTACATATTTATGTGAGACATGCTCAGAAGATAAATATGACAGGTACAGGTGTAGTGAGAAATTACTTGCCTTCGGAAACGTTCGTAAACACATGCTGTTTCAGGCAGTGTCACCGAGTCTGACTGAAGTAGCATGACAGCTATTACTGTCAGTCTCAGTGAGATAGACTGAAACAGCATGACGTTGACGAACGTTTCCGAAGGCAAGTCATTTCTCACTACATCTGTAATATGTATTTTTGCCGTGATGGGATTGACTATTAGGTGTTGATTGTAAACAATTTTATATTTGATAGCAGTCATTTGGATGAGATTTGTAATGTTTTTGAACTAATAATGTGCATCACTCGTCAGGGAAGTTGTTTTGCATCTTGTGACTTGTAATCGTCACTATGAGCAGGGTTTTATATTTTTGAACCCAGAATTCTTTGTTTGCTCGGCTTTCAATTCAATACTAGCACTTTACAGCCCTGCATAACCAATGACTAATGTTTGATTCTTTTTTGGGTTCCGTAGTAAACTAGGAACCCTTATAGTTTCGCCATATCCGTCTGTCCGTCTTTCTGTCCGCAGCATAGCTCCTCGGCCGTTAGTATTAGTGCAATTCGGTATACACGGTGTTACGTCAGCATTCCGAAAGATTTTAATGCTGGATTCCTGACCATATTTAGAGTCTTTAATGTTACATAAAATTTCCTGGATTCGGCTTGGTTTCAGAGATAATCAACCTTTTTTCGAAATAAGTTTTTCGACGTAACTTGTCATTTAACTTCTTTTGGATTACAATGCTACCACAATTTGTTCTAATATTACCACAAATTTTACCTGACAATCAAAAAATACGAATAGACTTGACGAAATAACCTCTACCTAAAAAAAACAATTGAAATAAATAATTTAAACAAATTGTTGTTATGATAAAAAGTAATGGAAATGTTAAAAAGTATTCAAATCGGCCTAAAAATAAAAATAAAAATTTTTTTTGGTGGAATTGACATTAGGTCTCATAATATTTTTTGTTTATTTTGATGTTTAGAATGCATAGTTAAAATCTTTCGGAATGCTCGCGTAACACCGTATATATATCAATCATGTACAATAAAATAAAAAATATACCTATAGGTATAATTTGGGTAGTTCCCCTACATGTAAAGTGAGGATGATTTTTTTTTTTTTGTAATCCTGTTGTATGGAGTATCCCTGAATAGATAGAATAATGATGGTTCCAAAAGAACGTTTTTACAACACTTAATACTTACGGAGATAACTGCTCCCGAATTAAAATAAAATTGTGTCCCCCTCTAACTTTTGATCTATGGATGCACAAAATATGAAAAAAATCATGAATTGTGGGCTTATAGAATTCTTCAAAGTAAACTTATTTGAACGTAATCAGCTCAGCCGTTTTTGTATAACTACGGCACCTTACACTTAACATGGGTCGACATGCTCTTGGCCGGTTTTTTATATTATGTTATGTACCTATTGCAAGTATTATAAGTTACCATTTAGTCGGTGTGATTAAAATGATGAAATTGCAAATTTCTAGTATTAATAGCAACTAGGGCTCACGGTACACGTGTAACCCGCCAAACCGGATACCCGTGTTCTTAAGCCCGACGGTACTAAGAACCCGAATTACACGAACCCGCCGGGTACCCGTGTCCGTGTCCAATACACGGATACCGTTTACACGAAACCGCGTGCTACCCGGGTGCCCGGGTACTTAAGACCGAACCGAACGGGTTCGAAATAATTTGAACAAATGCAAATAAGGTCTATTATTGAATGTAACCTGTTACAAAACACTACCTGTTCAGGAAAGGTCAGCCGATATAACTTTTTAATTAATGTTTTATAAATTTCGACTCTGTCTGTTACGTAATAAGGTCTATTTGACACAATTAGCCTTCCGCTTATCAATCTATTTGTGCTATAGGTAGTTCTTAAGTCCCACGAGTCTCACGACCCATTCGTACGCTTCTCGTCAAAGACGTCCCCGAACCCGCGGGTAATTAAAGTCCGTGTAAATAATACCCGTGTATCCGTGTACCCGTGCAGACGGGTATTATTTACACGGACTTTAATTATCCGTGTAAATCGGGTCAGAAACCCGTGTACGTGTAACACGAACACGGGTATGAGAAACGTTGACACGAAACCCGGACACGACCGCGAGCCCTAATAGCAACCGAGTTATGCTGCGGATAGACTGACAGACGGACAGACGGACACGGCAAGATTGTAACGGCTCGGCCACGACATTGGTCTAAGGCGACCAGCGGCGAGCGAATCCATGAGTTGGAGCGTGATGCCGATATGGGTACGAGAGGGAGCACCATACGTTTCCGCTAAGCCGGTCGCCTTAGACCGATGTCGTGGCCAGGACATAAGGGTTCCTAGTTTACCCTAAGATATGATTAAAATTAATTTCGTATCACATACATAAAGGATTTTCAATGTTACCGCGATTTTGGGAATTTACCAGTAACATTGGTAGCTTACTGGTAATATTCCCAAATGGAAACTTACCGGTAGCGGGAATATTACCACGACCCATCACTAAATGTAACTGGTCAATTATATATGGTAAATTCCGTCGTTAAAAGCAGACGGTCGTAATACGCGGATGTACTTTCATAGTGGCTCATACTAAAACAAAACATAATATGCCTATAAAAACGGTTGGTGTTGTATGCGGAGTCGTACAAAATGGACTGCCTACCTAGGGACACGGTACCTTGTACTAAGTATTTGGTGTAAAAAATTCACCTTAATTTATTGATGAACAGTACAATGTGATGTGCTCATTAGGAAAGGAAAAATAAAAACCGGCCAAGAGCATGTCGGGCCACGCTCAGTGTAGGGTTCCGTAGTACATAATTTAAAAACGACTGGACCGAATATGTGCGAAATAGTTTTATTTTTAAGTATCCTATGATTTTTTTCATACTTTTTGGACCTACGGATCAAAAATTAGAGGGTAAAAAATTGACTATAGAAAAAAAGTTTCTTTTAAGACCCTTATTATTTTTAAGAGACCTATTAAATGATACCCCACACTATAGGATTACAGCAAATAAAATAAATCATTCCCACTACACCAGTTGGGGAGGTACCCGAAAAAAGAAAACGTTTTCTAGTTTTTATTGTATCACTTTGTTGGCATGATTAATATGTATACTTGTACCAAATTCCAGATTTCTAATATTAACGGGCACTGAGCTATGCTGCGGACAGACGGACATGGCGAAACTAGAAGGGTTCCGTTTATGGCATTTTGACTACGGAATCCTAAAAAAGTCCTATCGAATTCAATAGCTTTATTTTTACAACCGCTACTAAATACTAGTCGGACCTATATTAGTTACTGGTTCAACTAGAGAGCAAAGTAGATTTTTGTTTCGAGTGTTGATGTTGAGTCCCGAGCAAGCAAAAGATGTCATAATTGAATTCATTGAAACACGAGCGTAGCGAGTGATTCAAAATTAGAATCTTTAGCGCAGTAAGGGACTCAAAGACACGAGATACAATTATCTTTGCTGTCGTGTGATACATACAACTTTTCAACACAGCGGCGAGAGCATAATTATTATAACGCAAAAGAATAAAACACCAAAAATTACTCTTGAGGAATTAAAACATCGGCTTCGTTACTTGATTCACTCATAATATTAAACACAGTTTTTAGTTTAACTTATGTTTCATCTCTAAGAAAATGGCTAACATTTGAAAAGTTCAATGGCGCTAACTTTTTAAAGAATATAAAGTGCGTTCTGAAACTATACGTTTAAAATATTCGTTACCAGTAAAAAAAAAAAACAAATTGTAATAATCAAATTCGCGACCAGTATTGCTGTCTTCATTGTATTTTAAGAATTATTTTATGAAATAGATAATCATAAGATTAAAAAAATATTAGATTTATTATAGGTTTAATATTATTACACAAAGGCCATAGTCGGATTTTCATAGTAAGTCAGCCTTTAAATCAACCAAACTCTAGTATTTTTTTGTGAGTACGTCTTATGGTGAAGAATATTTCTGCTGAGTATCAACGTCCTATCGGTGACAGTTTTTGACTTATGATTTTTTTTAGTTTTTTCTTTAATGTGTTGTATCTCAGGATGTATAAAAGCGAATTGCTTCAAATTTTGAAATAATGTTCTTTAATTAGATATGCATCGAATTTAAAAAAATGAATATCAATTGTCGTATAAAAAAAAGAAAAAAAAAGACCAAAAAATTTTTCATATTTTCATATTTACCTATGAAGTAGTGACACCTCTATTTTCTTTTTCTAATTATAGACCATAAATTGGCCTACTAGTTGCCTAAGTATCAAAATTTTCCAAGCGGTACTTCTTACCAAAAATCGGCAATATGTGTGGTCAAGTTCTGAATTCAATCGGTGTTTTTCAATGTAGTATACAAACTCTTCATTTATATTTGAGTTTTTTTATCAGGTTATCTTATTTAAGAGTAAATGCTAATGACAACTTAATGTCATCATGATGCAAGCTGTTTATTTCATTATTAATCGGCCGTTTACCATTTCAACTAGCGTATCTCGATAATATTTAACTGCAATGAATCCGTTTCATGGAAATATTAATAAAAAGTGCAAGAGCTGCAGCAAATATTTAAAAAAAGATAAGGGTAAGAAAAAAATATGAAATAAACAGCTTGCATCATGATGACATTAAGTTGTCATTAGCATTTACTCTTAAATAAGATAACCTGATAAGAAAACTCAAATATAAATGAAGAGTTTGTATACTACATTGAAAAACACCGATTGAATGCAGAACTTGACCACACATATTGGCGATTTTTGGTAAGAAGTACCGCTTGGAAAATTTTGATACTTAGGCAACTAGTAGGCCAATGTATGGTCTATAATTAGAAAAAGAAAATAGAGGTGTCACTACTTCATAGGTACACAAAAAAAAATATGAAAAATTTTTTGGTCTTTTTTTTTCTTTTTTTTATACGACAATCGATATTCATTTTTTTAAATTCGATGCATATCTAAATAAAGAACATTATTTCAAAATTTGAAGCAATTCGCTTTTATACATCCTGAGATACAACACATTAAAGAAAAAACTAAAAAAAATCATAAGTCAAAAACTGTCACCGATAGGACGTTGATACTCAACAGAAATATTCTTCACCATAAGAGGTACTCACAAAAAAATACTAGAGTCTGGTTGATTTAAAGGCTGACTTACTATGAAAATCCGACTATGGCCTTTAATAGGAGTTCCGTAAAACCATACAACTATAATCGAGTACTACAACTATGGTCCACAAGTTCAACTCGTAATTTTGGCTTGATTTTGGAAGCAGAGGACTCCTTGAAACGATTGATGGTGTGCAGTATTAAAACATACGTTGATATTTACTTTTATGGTCAGTTGATAATCTCGCCCGATTTTTAATGCTCGTTGTACCATTATCCAACAACACCGCTTTATACATTTGTTCTTAAAAATATATACAACTAAATGTTATGAAAATGAGTTTCGGAATCCATGAAGCTGATTAAATCGACGATTGAAAATGACATACAGGATATGAAAAGCAGTTATATTTCAATAGATAAACGAATGTTTTTCAATAGGACAGTTAATCTGCCCAACCCTGTAAATGCTACAGTAATGAAATTTGGTAAGGATATGTCTTGTACGCTACGGGATTATGATACTATATTGTAAAAATATTAATTGGGGTAGGGGCCCTCCATACATGTAACTAAGGGATGGATTTTTTTTTATGTATACAGGGTGCTCGCGAGGAAACCGAAAGATTTTAATGCTGAAGTCCTGAGCATATTTAGAGCATATTTAATGCAAGAAATGTTATATAAAATTTCCTGCATTCGGCTTGGTTCCAGAGATAATTAACCTTTTCTCAAACTTGCTACAGAATGTTGATGTTACTTACTTTAAATTAAACCCGGAAATACTATGTATCCGGTGTCATATGCTAAGATGATATGTAAAGACATTTCAGGTATTTATTTCACACCTAGGACTGCAAACAAACTGTCTTTAGTTTTGGAACGTCAAATTGTGACACTATGTCTTGACATTCAGCCACAGAAAAAAAAAAATAACCTAAGAACTAATGTATATACCACCAGGTAAAAGGATACCTCAAACAGATTAAAAAAAAGTTAGGCGCGAATGTTTTTTTTTTAATGTTGTACGATACTGTACTACTGGTTTATTTACAAATAGTATGGTTCGGCGAAATCAGTTCGTTTTATTTCATGGCAAGTTTGAGAAAAGCATTATACAAATCTCGGCGAGAAACAGGGTTACAGGCCGCGTATACCTATCTGGCCTCAGTTCCTTCGGCCAGATATATCTACTTGGCCTGTAACCCTTCGTTTCCCGTCCTCTATAGTAATGTACTATTATTCGAAAAAAGTTTTTCGACGTAACTCGTGATAAAACTTCTTTTTGATTACAATGGTACCACAATATTTTCTAATATTACCACACCTTTTGCCTGACAATCAAATAATAAGAATAGGCAAAAAATCCTGTCCCTAAAAAATCATTGAAAAAATTAATTATAACGAATTGTTATTGTGATAAAAAGTATTGGAAATGTTAAAAAGAATTCAAAAAGTCTAAAAAAAAGAAAAAAAAATTGTTTTTGTGGAATTTGACATTAGGTCTCATAATATTTTTTGTTTATTTTGATGTCTAGAATACATAGTAATCTTTCGATTTCCTCGCGAGCACCCTATAAGCGTATGGGGTATCAATAGAAAGGTTATTAAAAATTATGTCAAGGTTATAAGTCACATTTTTATTTAAGCGAACAGTTTTCGAGATATCAGGTCTCAAAGTCTGTAAAATGTGTCGTCGTCGTCCCCGCTAGTTTTTGAACTTTGGGGTATAAAAATAAAAAAATATATTTTTTTTTCGCATTAATAAACCCTATTAACGATTTTTTGTTTGACTAAATCGTCGGTTGACAAGCAAAACTCACTAAGTAACAAATACCTACAACAACATACAAATACAGTTCTGATTCAATACTGATATAAGAGGTTGCTAAGAGTAGTGACAGTTTTTATAGTGAGATTTGCTTGTCAGCCGACGAAATTATCTATATATAGTTTTTGAGTTAGGTTGATTTAACTGCAGTATTTTTAGTGATAAATTGATAATGGTACGGAACATTCGCGCGCGAGTCCGATTCGCACTTCTAATTTTTAAAGTGTTTTTCAAAAATGATAACGGTTATTTAAGCTATTTACAAAATTCCCGTTATTAATTACTTCAATTTGAAGAGGTAATTTAAATTGTTCCATTAATTTGTCAAAAAAATCCTTTTGTATGTATATCGTAAACCCAAAAACTACAAAAACATATACTCAAAAAAAAACTTGTCAATTTTTAAGTAACTTTTGGGGCATTTAATTGTTAGTTATTTATAGAGTTAGAAAGACGTATTACTGTCCACGACTCATGTTTCACCCTGTATTTGATATCTACCTGACTATTGATTTTAATAAAATATTACGCCTACACACTATTGATTGACTATGAATAGCTATATAATTTCACTAGCAATAACTCGCCCGGCTTCGCCCGCGTGGCGCGTACTAATATCAATTCACTACCTATTTATGGTTTCCTGCGATTATCTCGAGTTCGGCTTAACCGATTTAAGTGCGGTGGGCGGTGCTTTAACCCCCGGCTTCGTTTGCGATCTATCAATGTTTATCACGGTTTTACTAAGCTTAATACCAAATTTCAAGATGGCGACCTTTTCTTGCAATTTTGTCCTCAGATTCTATACAAAGAACTTTTCCGCATATCAGGTATCGATTTTTATAAAGATCGATATCGAGAAAGCTCTTGAAATTTTAGATGGTGACAGTTTCTCACGATTTGTACCACAAAATTGTTATAAAGAATCGTTTGGATCCGCGTATATCGATTTTTATTAAAGTCTGGTTCAAACTCAATAAATTCAAGATGCCGACTATTTTTTGTAACTTTGACCTCAGATTAATTTCTTTGAATCGATTATTATCAAGACCCGCTATCATATTATGGTCATCTTTATCAGGCCTGGTAACTAACAGATAAATGATATTTTTATCATCAAAAGTTTACATACACATCAAAAGTTTTGGTGATACTGATAAAACTAGGGAGGATTTCAAAACTCGGAAAAAAGTTGCGTTTCGGTGTTTAGGTTTTAGGTATAAAATATTTTAGGTTTTTTGCTTTGATTTTAATTTTTTTGTTACTTAGTAGTTTTATCTTTAAGGCCCTTTGATCAAAATAATCGAAATCTAAGTACATAGTTTAATTTTAATAAAATGTTTTATATGTCAAAACTCATCACCATCTTACAAAAAAATCTGATCCTCCTTTTACTTCAGTAATCGTTTTTAAATATTGTTATTATATGCTCAAAAAATATGATAAAAATCCTTCGTCGCGTAAGTACTATTTAATAGTACATTGTGTATTTAGGGCGGTAAGTAAGAATTTGCGAACGAGTGTGAAAGTAAAGCCCAAGCCGAAGGCGCGGGCTTTACTTCACACAAGTTCATAATTCTTGTACCACCCGTGGTACACACAATGTTTTTCATCACACCTGTGATGCAAAAAAGTAAATAAAACAATATATTTTCACAAAACTACTCAAAAATGGTCTAAATCAGGGATGACTAACTAATCTACTTAACCTAACCTATATCTAAGATTGGCCCTTGTGGCATTGTACCGAGGATGCTGGCGGCATTTCCTCGCTGTATCGCAATACTGATGCGTTGTGCGAGGAAGTCGCCAGCTCTTCGGTCTTTAGTTACATCAACCAGACGTTTCGCGATCTCAGCAAACAATTTGCGTGCGCTGGGGCCCCAAGAACCTAAAGTTTCTGCGGATGACTTAATTTTATCATTTTCATAAAAGAAATCTCGGCGCGGCGCGCGGCGTGCGCCGGACCGCGCTAAGTGCGACGTAATGTTGTATGAAAATCCTTAACGGCCTACTAGGACGTAATGACGCACCTACGGCGCGCATCACCGCAGCGTATTGGCGCACTTACCGAACAGGTGTGATGAAAAATATTTAAAAGTTTAACACCAAAAATTCATCAACATCGTAAGCGTACTGTCAAAGTTGAGGTAGTTTTATACTAGAATGTCTAAATATACCAGGCGTAGCCCCACCCGCCTCCTCAATTCAGGTGAAACAGCGGAACCGAGTACACGTTTATCTATGCGGGTTCAAACCAAAAAAATAATAAAAATGTGACTGCAATACGTGATTAACACGCTGTGGCGTCATATCCATCCGCGAGTGGTTTACAGTAAGTAATTGAATAATATTTAAACGAATTACTTTTGGGAATACGTAACCTTAGAGGAACGTACTAGTGAGGCGTTGACGTTGCTTCAAGGTGCGACCACACCGCAGCTTAAAAAACGGTCACGATACGCTGAAATGATGATGATGAACTTTTCACCAAATTCTGAATTCAATTGTGGAACGAGCCACACATTAAATATTAACTGTTGTACATTTATTACTCATTTTTTCACATTTTTGGTCTATGTTTAAGTATTAACAGGTTACTCATCAGTTATCACTGTAATAAAATCACTAGATTTAATTTAAAAAAAACACACACCTATAACGAGAAATCTAATTATGATATATTTAATCATAATGTAGATCCCTCCCATTCTGAAACAAAATGATTCCATACTCTAGGTTATTAGGGTCATAGCTGACCCTAATAACCTGCGAGCATGAAGATATCCATCATTAGCAATCACTGGGTATTATTTTTAATATAAAAAATTTAAAGAGACAATTCTAAGTTGCCTTAAAATCACTACTGGGAATCCATCTCTGCTGTCATGGATGTGGCCAAACGAAGAAATCATTTGTATTCAATACTTTTTGATTTTTTCCTTGGTGCCAATTTTTTCCCTGACTTCCAAATCATTTCTCTGACTTTCCCTGACTTTCCAGAAAGTGGACACCCTGAAAATAATTTGTTCGTCAGGTAAAAAAAATTGCCTACGCTGATCAAAAACCCTGTGCACGCCACTGGGCGCACTTACCGAACAGTTGTGATGAAAAATATTAGAAGACATTGTAATAGCAATAGCATTGTAATCAAAACAAAATTTTATGACGAGTCACCTGGTCGTATTAGCTCATCATCATCATCACATCAGCCGAAAGACGTCCACTGCTGAACATAGGCCTCCCCCAAAGATTGCCACAATGACCGGTCCTGCGCCACCCGCATCCAGTGGACTCCTGCGACCTTCACCAGGTCATCGGTCTTGTGGGGGGCCTACCCACGCTACGTCTTCCGGTACGTGGCCGCCACTCAAGAACCTTCCCGCCCCAACGGCCATCGGTTCTACGCGCAATGTGCCCCGCCCACTGCCACTTGAGTTTAGCGATTCGGAGAGCTATTTCGGTTACTTTGGTTCTGCTGCGGATGGTCTCATTTTTAATCCGATCACGCAGAGAGACTCCTAGCATAGCCCTCTCCATTGCCCTTTGGGTGACTTTGAGCCTTCTTATGAGGCCCATTGTAAGCGGCCACGTTTCAGTACCGTATGTCATCACTGGCAACACACACTGATTAAAGACTTTCGTCTTCAAACACTGCGGAATATTGGACGAAAATATGTGTCGTAGCTTCCCGAACGCTGCCCAACCGAGTCGGATTCGACGATTGACCTCTTTCTCGAAGTTGGACCTACCTAACTGGATAGTTTGTCCTAGGTATATATATTCGTCTACAACTTCGAGTGTAAAGTCTCCGATTATTACGGGAGTTGGTGCTACATGGGAATTTGACATGATTTTCGTCTTATCCATGTTCATCCTAAGACCAACTCGCTCGGAGGCTTTACTGAGGTCAACGAGCATAGTACTCAAGTCCTCCAAGGTCTCAGCCAAGACTACTATATCGTCAGCGAATCGAAGGTGAGTGAGGTACTCGCCGTTTATGTTGATGCCCAGCCTTCTCCAGTCCAGAGTCTTAAAGACATCCTCCAGTGCAGCGGTAAACAGCTTAGGCGAGATGACATCTCCTTGCCTAACTCCCCGCTGCAGCAGAATAGGCTTCGAGCTCTGGTCTTGGAGTCGGACTGACATTGTGGCGCTCTCGTACAAACACTTCAACACCTCGATATAGCGGTAGTCGACTTGGCACCGTTGGAGAGACTGTAGTACCGCCCATGTTTCGATCGAATCGAAGGCTTTCTCGTAGTCCACAAACGCTAAACAGAGAGGCAGGTTATATTCTTCGGTCTTCTGTATAACCTGGCGAAGCGTATGGATGTGGTCTACGGTACTAAAGCCTCTTCGGAAACCGGCTTGTTCGGGAGGCTGGAAGTCATCAAGCCTGCGTGCAAGACGATTCGTAATGACTCTTGAAAACAGCTTATAGACATGGCTCAGAAGTGAGATGGGTCGGTAGTTCTTCAATAAAGCGTTGTCACCTTTTTTGAAGAACAGTACCACCACACCTCTGTTCCATGCCTTTGGCGTTCTCCCTTCCAGTAAGACGGAATTGAACAACTTCTGAAGGGCCGTAAGGATCGGTTTACCACCCGCCTTCAGAAGCTCAGCTGTAATTCCGTCCTCCCCAGGCGCCTTGTTATTTTTGAGCTGTTCAAGAGCCATTCTAATCTCGCACAGGTTGATGTCCGGGATGTCTTCTGTATAGTGTCGGGTCAGTCTAGCTCAGCATTTTATAATTTTTATACACCACACGCCAAATATTTTCAGTGATGATGATGACATCCATTATTTACTTATATTGATCTCGAATTAAAGGGTTTAGCAGCCTTACCGAACAAGAGGTGCCTTTCCCCACGGATGAGGTCAATATTTTAGGTGGTGTACTAGCAGGACCTAAGAATACTCCATGCTTAATATCAGCTCTAGATCTTCTTTTGTTTCAGAGTTATTCAAGATAATGTAAAATATACAGGGTGTCGTTGAAAGTGGCATATTTCGAGAACTGTTCAAGTTAGATCAACCAAACAAAATTGTGTTTGATAACAATAAAATAAACTACAAAATGCATATTTTTAACCTGCATCTTGTCCTTATTTTTCATAATAAAAAAAGAGTTCTTGTTTTTTTTTCCATATTTTTTTTTATTTCACGCGGAGGTACACCTATGTACAAAAAAAATATGCATACATAGCCACTAATGTCCACTGTATACATAAATAAAAATATTTCCGTAAATCATCGTGCGTCATGCCAAAAAAAAAAATATTTCAGAAGTAGTCGTTACTGGCATACAAATAAAGTACCAGTGCAGTGTGAACATAAGTTAGTATGTAGGTATACAATCTCTTGACACTTACCGCACAAAATATCATTGACGTAAATTGACTTATTAGTGCATTTGCTATACAGGGTGGTCCAAACCTTGACTTCAAAAAAATTTTTTTAGGTTCTCTATGTCATGGGCTATCAGAATATACCCCATGTATGTTAGCCGATTTTTTGTAGTTTTCGAGTTATGAATTTTTGAAAAAAAATTTTAGAGAAATACTGGAATGAAGAAATTTATTGATAAAAAAACTATTAAGTTTTTTAAATATTTTCTTTTTGTGAAAGTATTACTACAAATAAAGCACTTACTGACAAAAAAATTAGCGTCCTCACTTTGATACAAGTAGGATAAAAAATACCAAATTCAAAATTTTACGTTAAAACGCATCAAAATAGCATTAATGTTGGTAAATAAAAAAATAAAACATATCCCAAGGATTTTTGGTAATCTAAAGACTGCCCTAGACCTTAAACCTTCCTAAAAGCAAAAAAAAAGTGATACTTAATTATGAGGATTTTTCGGAGTAGTCGGTCAAATAAACTTAAAAAAAAGCTTCTAAATTTTTTATTTAAAAATAAAGTAAAATTTCGTCTGTTTTGTTGTTCTCATCAATGAACAAAAAGTATTTTTTTACTACTTTAAAATTTTAAGCTTTTTTGAGTTTATTTGACCGACTACTCCGAAAAATCCTCATCATTAAGTATCACTTTTTTTTTGCTTTTACGAAGGCTCAAGGTCTAGGGCGGTCTTTAGATTACCAAAAATCCTTGGGATATGTTTTATTTTTTTATTTACCTACATTAATGCTACTTTGATGCGTTTTAACGTAAAATTTTGAAGTTGGTATTTTTTATCCTACTTGTATCAAAGTGAGGACGCTAATTTTTTTGTCAGTAAGTGCTTTATTTGTAGTAATACTTTCACAAAAAGAAAATATTTAAAAAACTTAATAGTTTTTTTATCAATAAATTTCTTCATTCCAGTATTTCTCTAAATTTTTTTTTCAAAAATTCATAACTCGAAAACTACAAAAAATCGGCTAACATACATGGGGTATATTCTGATAGCCCATGACGTAGAGAACCTAAAAAAATTTTTTTGAAGTCAAGGTTTGGACCACCCTGTATAGCAAATGCACGAATAAGTCAATTTACGTCAATGATATTTTGTGCGGTAAGTGTCAAGAGATTGTATACCTACATACTAACTTATGTTCACACTGCACTGGTACTTTATTTGTATGCCAGTAACGACTACTTCTGAAATATTTTTTTTTTTTTGGCATGACGCACGATGATTTACGGAAATATTTTTATTTATGTATACAGTGGACATTAGTGGCTATGTATGCATATTTTTTTTTGTAGGTGTACCTCCGCGTGAAATAAAAAAAAATATGGAAAAAAAAACAAGAACTCTTTTTTTATTATGAAAAATAAGGACAAGATGCAGGTTAAAAATATGCATTTTGTAGTTTATTTTATTGTTATCAAACACAATTTTGTTTGGTTGATCTAACTTGAACAGTTCTCGAAATATGCCACTTTCAACGACACCCTGTATATTTTACATTATCTTGAATAACTCTGAAACAAAAGAAGATCTAGAGCTGATATTAAGCATGGAGTATTCTTAGGTCCTGCTAGTACACCACCTAAAATATTGACCTCATCCGTGGGGAAAGGCACCTCTTGTTCGGTAAGGCTGCTAAACCCTTTATGAGTTTAAACTTTAATGATAAATTACTTACAGGACTAAAAAAGCTTTTTAGTTATTTGTTATACAAGGGTGCAAAGTTGTATTTTACCTGCGAGTATGAAATTGAAACACGAGCAAGCGAAAGGATTCCTATAGTTGAACCACGAGCGAAGCGAGGTGGTTCTAAAATAGAATCCTGAGCAGCGAGTGTTTTAACATACGAGAAGTAAAATACATTTGCACCCGTGTGTAACACAAAACTTTTCCCCTCACTATAGCGAGGAAACTCAAAAAAGGTAATTATTTGTTCACATTACAATCATCATTATCATAGATCATCGTTTAGTGATAATAATTTTCCAAATGCATCATGTATTTAATGCAAGATTTTGTCGCAGTAAACTTACCACGAAAAAGTAAACGCAGCACGATTTTAACACATTCCTGTAGTTGCACACCAACGCCAATGCATTATTAAATCATTCTTATTCATTATTTTTACAAAATTATAACAGAACACCCTGAAAGTTGTTTAGTTTACTATTTTTATGCGTCTTCGAGTCGGTAAATAAAGATTATAACCTATAATATTCTTTGACAATGTTGACGTTGACATTTTCTGCGTTTTGTGATTGCATCTAGTCATCTTATCATCATTCACTAAAATAATTGTTACTTATGGAATTTTAGGATTTATATGTTAAAATCATCATATTATATAAAGGTTTGTATTTTACACTAAATTCTCAAACAAATTATTTAATTATCATTAATATGGAACAATTTCCATGAGCATTTTACGTTTTGTTATTCCAAAACCAAGATCATTACTTTGCCACACAAGTGAATAATATGCGTTTTTACACGTTCGTATTAAAGGATAAACGAGCACTTTACGAGCTAGTGAGGGGAAAAAATATTTACCTGATTTCGAATAGCAGCCACAGGTGTCAAACCAAGCTGGTTTTGTCCTTGTTGTAAGAATTGATTTGTACCCGGAGCCAACATACCCGCCTGACTAAGATACATGAGATGTTCTGCACCTTTACCCATACCATTCATGGCTTGCATGGGATTTCCGTGATGTTGATGTATGTCATAAAGACCCTGTTGACTCAACTGCGGTGCATTCTGTATGCCCTGTAGAGAGGGTATCATCATGGCATTGCTTTGTATAGCTAAGTTATTCCCCATATGATTGTGGTTCTGCAACGGAGCCAGTTGTGTGTGAACCATGTTGGATGTCAAGTGTGGCGGGTGACTACCAATAACTGACGGATTCATAGCCAAATTTCCGACGGTCGAAGCAATAGCTTGATTTATAAATTGCTGCTGGTTTGTCTGAGTGTTTTTTATCTGCACTGGGCCTTGATGATGCATGACGGGAATGGCGTTCTTCCACTTGTCTTGATTCTGTAAAAAATTAACGCATTTTTATTACAATATTTACGATGACACAATAGTAGTTTATGCAACCGTACCGTGTTTTTGTAAAACTAGACCAACGATTGTTTTTAAGCTTAATCATGTGGAGTTTTATACACTACTTTATCTAAACACATATCATTAGTAGGGGAGAATGGGTAGCATTCGTACAGTGATCGTAACTCTGCTATCCGTCTTGCGGATAAGATAACTATTGATAACATTTTCATGCATATGCATAAGCTACCACTAGGGCATGCAACCCCGGGATTAATGTGTATGCAATCGCGGGATTTGCGTGATTGCATACATTAGAGTCCCGGGATTGCATTACGATTACGATTGCAAATACGGCAGATAATTTTTCAAAAATAAAATGTGTTAATGTCACTTCAAATAAATTATGAGATTTCATTTTTAAATGCTTTTAGTTCTGATAGCTTTGCTGAGTTACACTTGTAATTAAAATAAATGTTAACTTAATCCTTGAAATCCTTATCAACTTTTCGATATACACTATTTTGTCCCGTAACGCAGGTGACAATTTCATCAAGTTCGCTAGATAAAATGCTCATAAATAGTGCATGCATTAGGCACCACACAAGTTCACATTGATACATTTACAGCCGTATTCATAAAAAATCCTTAATGTAGGTTTGATCTGTCCATTAACTAATACACTGATTAAGCCTGTTTATGTAAGGGTCGATTCATAAACGCTCAATAAACCTATATTAAATTATTAACTAATGAGCCGTTAAGTTACCGATTGGAATTGCTATGTTGCCGTCGTCTTGACAAAGGGGTTAGCCGTGTAAGGGAACAAAAAATGCCCCTGACGTTTTTGGTTACTTAATATATCCTACGTATTGGTCACAATGCTAGTTAGTATTCTGCCAAATCTTATGTCAAAATATTTGACAGTTTTCGTGAAATGTCACTTTAAAGTTTTTTTAATTTTTTTAAATATTTCATAAACTACTGGTCCGTTTTCTTTGTAATTCACGTATGTTATTAATAACTTAAAGAGGAATATTTTTGCAAAAAACCCGACGGCTCTAGGTCACCATTAACTTGGTGTTTTTTAATGTCAAATATTTCAAACATTATTATTTGACACTTGTGACATAGCGACACCTATAATTTTTTTCACACTGATGTGGCATCTCTTTCCGTATAATATATATTTATTTCAAATGCCCATGGTTGGAGCAACATGGTGATTTTTTAAATAATAAGTATACCGGTCTCAGACACTTATATGAAGACATAGTTATTTTATGACATACTGATTTTGATAATAATAAAACATCATCATCAATCATTTCTTTTTTTTTTTGTGTTCTATTGACGAAGCCTGTTGCGGATATTGTCATTAGTGAGTATGACGAAGCTTGTTGCTGATTCCATTTTGTAGCATCTTGACGAAGCCTGCGGCGGATTTATTATGTGTAAATTGAGTTCCTATTATGAAATAAATAAATTATATCTATAAAACATCATTATTTGTACTATCTTTTAATAATCTATTATCTACAACATAAAATAAAACGTAATCTTCATCACTATCTACGCTTATAGTGACATTCACGTCATTTTTAAAAAGTGAGCTTAACTTTTCATTGGGACGCGGTATTTTCGACAAGTAGGTACCTACTAGAGGTGTGCGCCGATCGGAAAATCGTCGGCGGCGGCGTCCGATGGTTTTTTGACCGGCGGCGGCGGCGTGATCGGCGTGAAATCGGCGTGACCTCGACTGAATTCGAAACATAGATGTCACTCAGAAATGTGATCTAAACGTACTATATTGTATATATTTAAGTAATTGAAGTATGTACATCACCATAAAATATCAAAAATACTTCCAATTATCATGATAATGATTTTACAGCCATAAGATAAGACGTCCACCGCTAAATATAGGCCTTCCCTTTGAACCTCAATTTATGCTGCTTAGAAGCGACCTGCTTCCAGCGACTCCCTGCGATCACCATAAAGTTGTTGGTCCATCTTGTGGGCGGACGACAACGCTCCGTTTTCCAGACCGTGAGCTTCTATCAATATGGTCTGCCCATTGCCCCTTCAGCTTGCTAATCTGGAGGGCTATGTCGGTGACTTTACTCCGGATCTGATTTCAACATTTTAGATTGGATAAAGGAGAGAAACTCCTAACATAGCTCTATAGCTCGTTGAGCGACTTTGCGTTTTGAGATATGGTCGATAGTAAAGGACCACATTTCAGAATCTTAATTCAATACTGACTTTCGTCTTATGACAATGCGGTATGTCGGACGAAAATAAATTGCATAGTTTCCCAAACGCTGCCCAACCTAGTTGAATTCGGCCTGTTCATATCTTTCTCGAAGTAGAACTTACTTAATTGGACTTCGTGTCCCAACGTAAAGAGTTTTCAACAGAGACTGGGATGGGCACAATATTGGCATTGGGCATAAGGTTCGTGTTCATCACGTCCATGTTCATTTTTGTGCTCACTCATGGATCGGATCGTGCTGAGTTCCTCCATTGCTTTGACATGACTACGATGTCGTCCGCAAACCGAAGGTGAGTGATGTATTCACTGTTTATGGTCATGCCAGTTCCTTGCCATCCCAGGAACTTGAAGACGTCTTCCATTGCGGCAGTAAACAGTTTCAGAGAAATAACGTCTGTGTTACGCCTCTTCGCAACGGAATCTTGTTAATGCTCTGCTCCTGTATTCGCACTAACATTGTGGCCTTACTATATAAATACTTCAACACTTTGATGTACCGATAGTTATCGCTGAAGACTCAAGTACAGCTTAAATTTCCACTGAAATTCAGTGTGTACTGGCGAGCTGATATTGTGTTACTGCAAAGTGTTTATTACTAATCTAGAAGACGAAGCAAGGAAGATAATTTGCTGCGGCATAAGGGAAGTTCTCCAGAACCCCTTCGAAATCTATTTTTCCAAGCTCTTTTTTTTATTATTCACTGCACGATTTTGTTTTCAGCAGAAGGGACCAATATTTCTGGTTAATCTCCATGATTTTTTAAATACATCCCTGCCTTGGGCGCAGTAATACTCTGTGAAGGGAATTATGTCACATATAATGTGAATTTTCTATGAGTCTTTAATCAATTATTTAATACTATACAAATTTCAGCCTCTTTGACACAGTTTTATGAAGCGAAATCAGTGCCAAAAATTATCAAGGATATTATGCATAAGTCAAAGATATCTTAAGGAACACGAAACGAATGGCTAGATATATTGACGACAGTCCCATAATTTAGAAAACTGCATACAAAATGAAAAAAATGTTTGGAAAAGATAGTTTGGAAGAAGCTGTACCTGTACCTGAAATGCAGTAGTGACACAAAGGTACTACAGTCAGCTAAGACTTCTTAGTTCATTTCTAAAGCTTAAATTTATAGCGACCTAACTATATCGATCCAATTTTATTATTTGAAATTTACAGTTTTTTATCGGTACACTCTTCCTGAATGCGAATTATGGGTTTAAGCTATAGCAGCAAATAAATGATTTCGATTTTGAAGCTATAGCTTCCTTGGAATCTGGCTTATTCTGGAGGCTAAAAACATCAAGTCCGTATTTCACACACACTCAGTCTAATGTCCCTTGAAAACAATTTAAAAACATGGCTCAGGAACGTGACGGGTCTGTAGTTTTCCAAAAAGGGTGTTATTAATATTACCTTTTTTTAAGAACAACACCAACTTGCCTCTGTTCCACGTGTCAGACGTTTTCCCTCGGAAAATTGCTAGCTCGAATTAAAGAGCTTCTAGACGACTTAAAGTACCGGTGTTACACTCGCTCTTAGAAGTTCCGTTATTCCATTTTCAGCCGGCCCAGCGCCTTGTTGGTCTTAAGCTGCTTCAGGAACATCTCAATGTTGCACAGGCTTATATCCGGGATATCTTCGGTGTAAGGTCATACCTTGGCTCTTGAATCCCCTACTAAGCTGTCAACGGGCTTCATGTCCGAAATTTACGGCTGGAATTGTCCATAGAACGTCTCGATCTCACCGAAAACATATGCTTTTGTCGACGTTATGCAGGTTACTTCTAGCTTCTAGCTTTGACATAGCATGAAAAATGTATATTGCTCGTGGATTCACTTTATATTGTTACAAGCACGTGGTTTACGATGCATTTTGAAGTGATTCTGTTAATATAAAAACTAAGTGCTTGATGAAATAGTAAACCTTTTAATTTACTGGGAAAAATTGTTAGAATTAATAAACGAATCAAAATTTTT
>JALPQI010018284.1:0-19001 GCA_025490895.1 Thaumatotibia leucotreta
TAATTAAAAGCGAGCGTCACGAGAACTCATTTTTGAGAAATTTATAAGCTCAAAAAGTTAATACTATGTTCTAAGGCGCTTGTTAAGTTAATATCAATCTGTTTTAGCTTACCTTTTTCACAGCTTATATTTTTGTTGAGACGAAGATAGACAACTGAGCTCTCAGCCCACTTGATGGAAAGCGGGCCTCGCCCATGGACATAGTGACCAAAAAATCAAATCGTCGACTGTTGAGAACATTAAGTAATAATCCTTTATCTAAATGCCAATGTTCTCAAAGGCATGAACTTATGAACGAATGAAGAGAATTTTTTTATGAAAGTTTTCAATTAATTTTAGGTAACTAGGTTGATTTGAGAATGTCCTGTAATTAGGTTATTGGTTATTAGGTTATATAGGTTAGGATTTACTTTGCAAGTTAATCTCTTTCTCTTGCCATTAAAATCAATATGATAGCTGTAGGCGATTTGAAACGCCGAGCTCAACGACAAATAAGTGATAATGAATTACCTTATTGGCTATTTGTTATATTTCTCATTCTTTCAGAATCAAACAATAATAAAGTTGATTCCTTTACATTATGGCACTATTCAGTTTTAAGTCTGATTAGGAAAAGCTGCAAAACACGTAAAAGGTTACTACGCCTATTTGAATGAAGTACAAAATGTACAAATATAATATTTTACGTGTGACATTCACCTACGCTTTTTTTACTACGTAGCGTTTTATCATCTGTAAATTATACTCTCTCGGTCAAGGTCAAGGAATTTTTCATAAAAAAATAACGCCATCATGCTAAATTTAATTTATTTCCAAATTAATTGTAGTACTTAGATGTATTTTTTCAGATCAGGTTGCATTGGCATTTCTCTGAATTAATTATTGAATAAAACATAAAAATTGTCGTTAGATTGGTTTGTAGATACAGAAATGTGGAAATACTATTTTTATAACTATGCAGTCATTTGACGATAAAGTTACATATTTCATGCTTTGGTTCACAATATCCGGGAATTTTTAATACAATCTGATGTTAAAAATTGTTCCACTTGTACTATAAATATGTTTTAAAAATATTTGAACTCAGCAATGTTTCAAATATCAAAAATTTCACCTGACTCATATTCCTTGACGTCGTCGTATTTTTACTTTTTAACCGACTTCAAAAAAAGGAGGAGGTTCTCAATTCGACTGAATTTTTTTTTTTTTTTTTTTTTGTTGTATGTATGTTACCTGATATCTCCGAGAATAGTGAACCGATTCTAAAATTTCTTTTTGTGATCGAACGTGTATTACTCCGAGATGGTCCCATTGGCACCAAGTTGGGGTCTGATGATGGGATCCTGGAGAAATCGAGGGATCTCTTCAAATGTTATAGGTACATGTATGGCGCTTTTGGTAATTTTCATTCATTTACAAGAATTTGCATTCAGAATGTAAGATTTGAGGAAACCAATGATGGAAACAAATCGGGAATCTTGGAGAAACCGGTTGAAGTCGGTTTTTTAAATTTTTAATTTGGTGATTATCTAGTTTAAAATGCGAATGTGATATTGGTGCAAGCTTTATGCTCGTAGGACGCCCTTCTTCAAAATCAAGTGCAAGCAACTGCAGGGCGTACCACGCTCGTGTCACCAACAGTCGCTGTAGGGTGGATTGTACCGCGAACTTATCGTAAATATCGAGCATCTGCCTCTATCATTTCAACGGAGGCGTCATTAGGGTGAAAGAGTTCGCGGTAGGCTCTTTGATCTCGTGACATCAATCTAACGAACTGGCAAACTTAAAGCAGCTGTTATCTTATTTAGATTTGTACAACTTTCCACGCATGAAAGTTTTATAAATTATTATTGACTGTTAGTATACATATATGAAGAGTCCACAGAAAAAACATGTCCAGTACTTAAAAAAATCAGGGCAAATTCACACCTTAATTCTTTTAACAGTACAGGTGGTTTTTCCTTCTGTAATTTGAATTGACTAGACGTGTTCTTTCCGTGGACCTTTCATATGTGAATAAATCTACTATTTCTTGTTATCGTGTCCGTCAGCTTCAACATTAAACTGATATTCTCGCTATTCGACGAATGTTTCAATACATTCTATAAAAACGCTTAGAGGTAATCTAATGTGGGCATCTTTAAGAAATGCCCTATCATTTAAATACCTAGTATTACACAGAAAAACGTAACCACGGAAATAAGGTAAAAAATACACGCGATCGATCTATAGAAGATAATATCTACCTAGCTCCCATTTAAATAGTTATACTTCTTATCAACCAAAGGAACCCAGAAAATTCTCTCGAGATAAAACAAATATTCTGCAATGGGCGTAATAGTAGCAGTTTTATTGTCTGTTGTGTAAGTTGTGACTGGTTTTCACGGGAAACTTTTTTATTCGTGTGGTTCCCATTACGGTATAAATCGTTAGGCTGGGGAAATAAATGCCAGTTTTGTGAAGCGTATTATTGAACTGTGTCTTCGCTTTTATATTCAAACATTCCAGCTTTAAGCTAAGTTAGTAGTAGTTAGTTACTTTGTGTAACTTTCTATGAATATCTCAAAATCAGCTTGACTGGTCGTGTAAAAAATATTTTGTAGCAGGGTAGTATTATCAAACCGCGATTAGAATGGGATTCGAAAGTACTGTTGACACAACACTGTATACATCAATCTAGGATATATTCATAGTTATATTCATATATTCCTAGTGTGAATGCCGATACTTACAGACAATAGATTAATTAATCACTCACTACATCTATGAACAACTCTTTTCTAGGTAAATGAAGTGTCATTTGTTGTGTCAACAGTACTTTTCAATCCCTTTCTGATTCCGGTTTGATAATAATTAGGTAAGTAATTGGAACGGGGCCCTAAATAAATTATACACGTTAATTATATTATAGCAATGAAATAAACTAAAACTTAGAATACTTACATATTATTTGTGTGCCAAATGATGTCATGAGTCATTATAAGATTACTTAGATGGACGGATAAAAGAATATTAATTTCTAAAACAGTCTTACAACCAGATAGATAAACGTATCGTAGTTCACCGAGTTCGTCCTACTAGTTTAGGTCAAATAAATTTCAAATATAATTCTGAAGTGCCATAGTCTCCCTAATAAGTATGTAGGTACACGGAAGAATAAGGGCACATTTCTCAAATGATATATGTACCTACTCGTTAGACTAAGAATATTATTACATTACTGTGTTGCCATATGATTTGACAGTTAGGAGACTAAATTATAATATTTCGAGAAATGGGTTCCAGCACTTACTGGTACATTATTACCTTATTATCGCATTTTTTATGCACCGTTCACTCAAGCGGTGTGTGAATGGGACAAACTAAAGTTAGTTGCGTCCATATCCTGCAAAGCGCATGCAGTGCGGCAACTGCCAGGCACATCGTAACATCACGACATATGCGTCTGGTTCAGACCCCAGACATCAATTTCAAAAACAGTCCTGTCCAGTCGGATGGTTCATATCAGCGATAGACTGTACTATTCCGAATGCTTCCCAGAATAGGCGACTATTGGATCATTGTTGTTGTCCATGGGCTAATTCAGCCATTGGATCAGGCCAAGTTATCCAACAGGGCGTATAATTACTTCGAGCTTCGAAAATTCTGAAATTCGAGTATCTGATTCTGTCACTCCAACAAATACGTAATTGTAGTGAAAGAGACATGTGCATGAAAGACACATGAACATTTCATTTCTTCGTGCTTGCATATGAATGTTACCTTATTGGATATTTATTCTTGCATAATAAGTGACCGTTTCTCGATAATCTCAACAATACAGGGCATTCAGCGCAGGGATTCAGAGTAGCAGAAAAAACGTTTAATAGTGTATGTACTACAACACTAACGAAATTTTCTGGCAATATGTATATAATGAAGGTGATCACTCAATTAGCAGGCTCCTTTCGAGTGTCTTTGGACCTTCTTATGATATTCCTTGTAAGCTAATACCTCTGTCGTATGCAGTACCAACAAACATTGGTCGTAAACAATCGGTTACAGTTATAGCGTATCTAAGTCATGATTAAGCTGGTTCTGGCAAGCATTGCGAATACGCAGCCTGCTACCATGTCGGGCTCGCACCGCTGGGCTGGAATTAACCCGACTACAGACTGGATTCAGAATTATTGAGTAGTAATCTTGATACGTCTTGGAAGTTTAGGCGCTGCGAACTGTATAAGACGCATCATTATCACGGACTTTCCTTAAAAAAATGTTATGGACTTACCAATGAAATATTTACATGTGTAAATATTTACATTTATGAACTCGATTCAATTGTGCCAAAACAGTTTACCCTTTTGTAAGTAATTGTCAATAAATAATATCCCATTTTTTTGTTTTGATCGTAATCCACTATCATTTAATCCGAAATTTGTGAACCCTACCTCTTCATTTCGCCTAGACAGAGGTCCAACAACTAAAAACAAAAGTATTTCACTAATAAAACGTCTAATTGTAGCCGGCACTGTCGGCAATTGGGAAGATTAGATACATCCCAGCATGACGTAAACGGGGCTAGGCCAATGATGCAAATAGCTGCCAATTGAGACGAACGACCTGCGCATGACAGTGCTTTTACAGTTAATTAGGACGATGTTTCGCAAATCCTCGCTATACTAACTAAACTTCGGATCTACACCGATCAATTTATGGAAAAGTCGCCTTTCTTTCAATCTACATACGGGAGGTTTTCCCATCAAGTTAGAGTTGCAGATACGAGGTTTAGTAAATAGCGGGAAAATGTCGTTCGTCATTGGGAAATAGATAGAAAAAATATCTACTGTAAGACAAAATTAAATGGTTAAAGTAACGTTAGTATTTTTTTAGTCACAGCGCGGAAATGTTTTAGAGAGCCTAGGTCTCCAATATCACTATTTTATATGTTTTATCATTATTACCAATGATCGGCACTTCCTGTCACACTGTGGTTCCTATAGTAACTTTAAAATAAACTTTATTTATTATGTCATGTTTTTGCTTCAAAAAATATGTTCGAGTGTGTGTAATACAATAGTGTTAAATACAAAAATATCAGTCATGTCCGTATATTTTTTTAAACGGTTTTTATTAACTTCACCGCGTATCAACTGTCGTCGATGCTTCAAATCTTGTGATCGATTTTTCGACCACTTCTACTGCACCGAAATCAATAAAATTTGGAACTCTAATCAAGTCCCCATGACAATGCAAAATTATAATATTTGTATCCTTGTATCCTCAAATCCTGATGCTGCAGACGTACTGCTTACCTTAATCGAGAGTGTTAGACACGTGAAAATGAAAATATAGCATGTTTGGCATAATCAAATACTAACAGCCTGATCTTGACTTCCAACTCCTCACTCCTGATGCTGGAATATTGCCTACAATAACCTAAAGGTTTATCTTATATCGATATATGATTTTAAAGATGTTCTTTAAATATTAAGTACAAACATGCGAATTTAATACTAACGTCCAACTCCTCAAATCTGATACTCCAGTGTTACTGCCTGCCACAACCGATAGGTTTAGCGATATGTAGATTTTTAAGTACTGCTTTTGATATTTGGTAGAAACATACGGATTCCATTATCATCATCATATCAGCCGAAAGACGTTCACTGGTGAATATAGGCCTCCCCCAAAGATTGCCACAAGGTCCGGCCCTGTGCCACCCGCATCCAGCGACCTTCACCAGGTCATGAGTCCACCTTGTGGAGGGCCTACCCACGCTACGCCTTCCGGTACGTGACCGCCACTCGAGAACCTTACCGCCCCAACGGCTATCGGTTCCACGCGCAACGAGCCCCGCCCACTGCACTTCCTGCGGCCCTCCGGCCGATAGACTGACAGCGTGAGTGGTTAGTGTAGGGCGAGCTGTTGGGTCCGGCTGATAGACTAACAGCGTGAGTGGTTCGCGTAGGGCAGGCCGTCGGGCCTGCGACCCTCCGGCTGACAGACTGACAGCGTGAGTGGTTAGTGTAGGGCGAGCTGTTGGGTCCGGCTGATAGACTAACAGCGTGAGTGGTTCGCGTAGGGCAGGCCGTCGGGTCTGCGGCCCTCCAGCTGATAGAGTGACAGCGTGAGTGGATCGCGTAGGGTGAGCCGTCGGTACTTCGGCCCTCCAGCGATTAGAGTGATAGCGTGAGTGGTTCGCGTAGGGCGAGCCGTCGGGCCTTGGGCCCTCCAGCTGATAGAGTAATAGCGTGAGTGGTTCGCGTAGCGTAGGGTGAGCCCTCGGACCTTCGGCCCTCCAGCGAATAGAGTGATAGCGTGAGTGGTTCGCGTAGGGCGAGCCGTTGGGCCTGCGGCCCTCCAGCTGATAGAGTGACAGCGTGAGTGGGTCGCGTAGGGCGTGATAGAGTGACAGCGTGAGTGGATGGCGTAGCGTAGGGCGAGCCGTCGGGCCTGCGGCCCTCCAGCTGATAGAGTGACAGCGTGAGTGGATCGCGTAGGCCGAGCCGTCGGGCCTGCGACTCTCCGGCTCATAGAGTGACAGCGTGAGTGGATCGCGTAGGCCGAGCCGTCGGGCCTGCGGCCCTCCAGCTGATAGAGTGACGGCGTGAGTGGATCGCGTAGGGCGAGCCGTCGGGTTTTCGGCCCTCCAGCTGAATGAATGACAGCGTAAGTGGATCGCGTAGCGTAGGACGAGCCGTCGGGCCTTCGGCCCTCCAGCTGATAGATTGACAGCGTGAGTGGATGGCGTAGCGTAGGGCGAGCCGTCGGACCTTCGGCCCTCCAGCGAATAGAGTGATAGCGTGGGTGGTTCGCGTAGGGTGAGCCGTCGGGCCTGCGGCCCTCCACCTGATAGAGTGACAGCGTGAGTGGATCGCGTAGGGCGTGATAGAGTAACAGCGTGAGTGGTTCGGGTAGCGTAGGGCGAGCCGTCGGGCCTTCGGCCCTCCAGCTAATAGAGTGACATCGTGAGTGGTTCGCGCAGGGCGAGCCGCCGGGCCTGCGGCCCTCCAGTTGATAGAGTGACAGCGTGAGTGGATCGCGTAGGCCGAGCCGTCGGGCCTGCAACTCTCCATCTGATAGAGTGACAGCGTGAGTGGATCGCGTAGGGCGTGATAGAGTAACAGCGTGAGTGGTTCGGGTAGCGTAGGGCGAGCCGTCGGGCCTTCGGCCCTCCAGCTAATAGAGTGACATCGTGAGTGGTTCGCGTAGGGCGAGCCGCCGGGCCTGCGGCCCTCCAGTTGATAGAGTGACAGCGTGAGTGGATCGCGTAGGCCGAGCCGTCGGGCCTGCAACTCTCCAGCTGATAGAGTGACAGCGTGAGTGGATCGCGTAGGCCGAGCCGTCGGGCCTGCGGCCCTCCTGCTGATAGAGTGACAGCGTGAGTGGATCGCGTAGGGCGAGCCGTCGGGCCTTCGGCCCTCCAGCTGAATTAATGACAGTGTGAGTGCATCGCGTAGCGTAGGGCGAGCTGTCGGGCCTTCAGCCCTCCAGCTTATAGAGTGACAGTGTGAGTGGTTCGCGTAGGGCGAGCCGTCGGGCCTGCGGCCCTCCAGCTGATAGAGTAACAGCGCGAGTGGATCGCGTAGGGCGAGCCGTCGGGCCTGCGACCCTCCAGCTGATAGAGTGACAGCGTGAGTGGATCGCGTAGCGTAGAGCGAGCCGTCGGGCCATCGGCCCTCCAGCTGATAGAGTGACAGCGTGAGTGGATCGCGTAGGGTAGGGCGAGCCGTCGGGCCTTCGGCTCTCCAGCTGATGGTCCACTTACAGTATGAGTTTATATTTTATAATCTCGAAATTCGACTTGTATAATGTGTACAATATAAAAATTGAAACTTGATTTTCTCAATCAACCAAATTGATTGATTAAGGCTGATTTTTTTTTAGTGTCGGATTTCTAAAAATATCTAGTCAGCAGGGATTCCCCTCTCGTTACACATGAAATAATGTCTATTACGTTTACATATGTGTCGTGATGAAAGCGCGAGAGATAAACGCTAGCATGCATAATTGTATTGCAAACAACATCTTTGATCTAGAATAAGTAAGTATAGTATCAGAAATTAACTTTACAATTGCACTAAAAACTTGAAAATAAAATAAGTAAAAAAAGTTTTAAGTTAAACGGTTTTTATTGCACCAAAAACTAGAAAATAAAAATTTGTTGTAACTAACCGTAGATGCTACTTTCTGTAGATTAGTCACGTGAAACTATTATCACTGCAGTCTTCCCAAGTCGGATGCTGAAAACCACGTTTAGCCTCTATGTCAGTGGATTAAGCGTTACCTAATCGGAAACTTTTACCAAACTAAAATAAAAACGTGGGGCGTTATTATAAAGAAACGTACAAGTTCAAAATATGTAATTGTAGCTTTAATTTTGCAATGAATCATCCATCTGTTCCAACACTTCTACAGAGGTAAATAACTTTTATCAAGGCCAGAACAAAACTTATTACACTATTGCTGTCTTGATTTCTATGTGTGTTCTTAAAGTGTCTTATAGTACGTGACTTAAACACAATTGCGTACGCCCCACGTTTTTATTTCAGTTTGGTAAAAGTTTCCGATTAGGTAACGCTTAATCCACTGACATAGAGGCTAAACGTGGTTTTCAGCATACGACTTGGGAAGACTGCAGTGATAATAGTTTCACGTGACTAATCTACAGAAAGTAGCATCTACGGTTAGTTACAACAAATTTTTATTTTCTAGTTTTTGGTGCAATAAAAACCGTTTAACTTAAAACTTTTTTTACTTATTTTTTTACACTAAAGACCGCCGTGTGACAGGAGTAGTGCCGATCACTGATTATTACTTATGTAATAGTCGGGGGAAGAAAAGTTTTTGGTCACATTAAATCCTACAGTTTCGGAAGCTTTTTCTAATGAATATTTAGGGTATACAGATTCACACCATGAAATAATCCCCAGTGCCGCGCGAGAGCTTCTCATCCAGTCGAGGACTTGAAGGTCAATAATTGGAACAGCACGTTCAATAATTTCTACCCTCGAGATTATGCTTTAATTCTATTGTTTCAGATGATTTATAATTAAGGAAAAAACAATCCCCAGTTTTTTCGTAAAGCTTATAAAAAAAAAAATATACCTTAATTTTTTTTTCCTTATTTGATAAAAAATATAACTTACAAAATCTTGCGCAATTCGAAAATTTGGTCATTGGACCAAAATAAAGATATAAACGTCTTAGTAACTTTTCTCCACGGTGACACAGTTGCATCTATTTTTTTTTCACTGTTATTATTTTATTTTGCTTATAAGACGTTTCAATGAAAACGTACAGCCACGATGATCTATTTCTTAGATAATATGTTTATTAACACGCAAAATAAAAATAAAATATTTGAAATATATTAAGTGCTTTACGAGCAATCGACATTAACAGCTATAATCGTAAAACGAATATTTTTTAAATCCCGCCTTCCCGCGCATGTGCCTACGATACGTGTGCGGCGATGCCGTGCGCTGTGCGTGAAAGAGAGAGGTATAGTTATATATACAGGGTGTGGCCAATAATAGGAGCTTTAAATTTAAGCGATGGATCTTTGGACTATACGCAATTACCTAGACCTTATCATAATGCTTCAAAGTTAACCAACTATGAGATATAGCACTTCAAAGTTGCAACACATAATCAATGTATTTAACCATCGTTAAATTGTCGTTAACGATCGTTAGATGTCTTGGTACAAGGTGGTTTCTTGGTACTGAGGCGAAGTTTCATAATCTACTCAATCGAAACTAGTTCTTAAGCCCAGGTATAAAGAACAACTAATCGCGTGAGAACTCGTTTATTTTGACAAGTTTGTTTTAAAATTCTCCAAAAAGACGCCCTAGCAACAAAGAGGTTTTTACTTTATCATCGGAAGTTTACAATGACACCTCGAAAAAGACAGCGAACCTAGCACATCTTGGGTTTGATTGCCGCTCGCGAAATTGTCGCGGCTACTCGTCTCGTTTTGATTGTATTGATTAAAAAAGCCGCGAGAAGGCCGTGAGTGACTACCAAACACAAGATGTGCTAGACCCACCAACGACTGTTTTGTACTGTAGAGGGGGGTATACCTTCTGGTCGCATAATCTTTTTCAGGCTATTCTATTTTGGCATACTTTTCTTCGCATAATTTGTATTAGCATAAATGTACTTTCGCATAGTAAGTATTTCGGCATACTACTTTGTTCGCATATTAAAGTTTTGTAATAATTTAACTTGGACTAATTTATATTTGCCTAATTTATACTACGCATATTACTGTTTGGACTAATGGTTACTAGTCATATACAGGGTGGTCCAAACCTTGACGTCAAAAAAATTTTTTTAGGCTCCCTACGTCATGGGCTATCAGAATATACCCCATGTATGTTAGCCGATTTTTTGTAGTTTTCGAGTTATGAATTTTTGAAAATTTTTTTTGAGAAATTCTGGAATGAAGAAATTTATTCATAAAAAAAAATATTGGGTTTTTTAAATATTTTCTTTTTGTAAAAGTATTACTACAAATAAAGCATTTACTTACAAAAAAATTAGCGTCCTCACTTTGATACAAGTAGGATAAAAAATACCAAATTAAAAATTTTACGTTAAAAATGCATCAAAATAGCATTAATGTACGTAAATAAATAAAAAAAAACATATCTCGAGGATTTTTGGTAATGCAAAGACTGCCCTAGACCTTAAACCTTCGTAAAAGCAAAAAAAAGTGATACTTAATAATGAGGATTTTTCGGAGTAGTCGGTCAAATAAACATCAAAAAGCTTAAAATTTTAAAGTAGTAAAAAATTACTTGAATAGCTACAGAAATTGAGTTTTCGTGGTATTTTCTGTCTTTGTTTATTGATAAGAACAATAAAACAGACGAAATTTCACTTTATTTTTAAATTAAAAATTTAAAAGTTTTTTTTAAGTTTATTTGACCGACTACTCCGAAAAATCCTCATTATTAAGTATCACTTTTTTTTTGCTTTTACGAAGGTTTAAGGTCTAGGGCAGTGTTTACATTACCAAAAATCCTTGGGATATGTTTTATTTTTTTTATTTACGTACATTAATGCTATTTTGATGCGTTTTTAGTGTTAAATTTTGATTTTGGTATTTTTTATCCTACTTGTATTAAAGTGTGGACGCAATTTTTTTTTTCAGTAAATGCTTTATTTGTAGTAATACTTTCACAAAAAAAAACTAGTTAAAAAACCCAACAGTTCTTTTTTATTAATAAATTTCTTCATTCCAGAAGTTCTCAAAAAAAAATTTCAAAAATTCATAACTCAAAAACTACAAAAAATCGGCTAACATACATGGGGTATATTCTGATAGCTCATGACGTGAGGAATCTAAAAAAAATTTTTTGACGTCAAGGTTTGGACCACCCTGTATATTTCGGAAACCATGATTTTAGTTCCCTATTTGAATAAAACACTTTTTCGCCGTTGTTTAATATGAATTTTAAATCAATTAACATGCATTTTACATATTCAGTGTTTTACATATTTTAGAATGTTCTTTTATTTTGTTGCGGGTCTCTTGAATCGTCGACCTCACTATTGTTCCCATATATTATACAGATTATACACACTTGATTTGCCATGTTGAAACAATCGATTTTCCTTAATCGCTTATATTTTTTTATTACTCACCGTCACTTTTATTCATAAAACTAAATGTGAACCTACCGTCATTCTCCGTATACTGTAGAACGCCTGTAGTTTTTGTAATAGCATGTCAATCATCATGTCGTTGGTAGTCTAATTTTAGGATTAACTATTTGTATGCATCGTGAAATGATGCGTAACAATTATTATGCAATTTTGTATTTATACTGTGTGATGTTAGGTATTATGACGGGTATGCCTTTAGTGTGTATGCTTTTAAATATTATGCGTAAAAAATATACATAAATACTATTAGCCTTGTCAATATTTCGGCTAAAAGACATTATGCGTAACTATATTATTACATTTGTTATTATGCATCCCCAACAGTGCCTGTCGTGTCGCATAACGTCGATTGTCCTAAAATTTTTTGGCCGAGAATGTTTGGCATAATGTTACATGGCATACTACTTGTTTAGCCTACTTAATTTTGAGCATACACGTTTAAAATAAGTACCTACACCATATTTATTCTAATATTCATTACTCGAACGTCAAATGACCTAAAGCATAATAATCCTAATGTTCATTGTAATAAATATTGTTTTCCCTACTACTCGAACTGTCAATTTTAACTGCGCCTACTTTTATCATGTCCGAAATTTCATTCAAAAAGGCATTTTAATAACAACATGCAAAACATTTGAACAACAGGGTGAATGGTTAAAAAAATATTCAAGTAATAAACTAGGGTAAAACCGACGTGGATTGGTTAGATTTCGAAGCTAGGGCGGAGTGAATGGCGTGGTCTTTAAATACTTAAGTATTTTTAATCAATTGTTTACACATCCTCATACTTACAAAACCAAAAAAGGGGGGACGGGGGGCGAAGCCTCCACCAGGGGGCTCGGGGGGCGAAGCCCCCCGCATTAAAAAAGAAATAATCTGCACCTTCCCCTACCTTAACCTGGATAGGTTCGTTAGGTACCTTTTGTCCCTTAGAGCGGAAATAGAAGCCCCGCGCAGCGGGGCTTCGTCGACCGGTTCCCAGGTCAAAATTGCTCACTTAAATTCTTTGGACAACAGGGCTAATTATTCAGTAATAATTAAGTATAAGGAATCAAATTTTTTTTTTAATTAGTTAAAGGTAGGTAATCACTTTTAGTACATTAAATAGTAGGAACATCACCATTATGAACAATAATTTTTCGATACATATACATTAGACACAAAGATCATTAGGACAAACAATATTTAGGAACAACCAAGTTAGGATTAACAATTTCGTCATAACAAAAATATGCGCAACAATGTTTATGCCATACATTTTTTGGCGTAAAGTTGTTATGCGACAAATTTTTCGAAATAAAAACATTATGCCACCCGATATAGACCTATATATATGGGTCTATATCGGGTGGCATAATGTTTTTATTTCGATATAATGTTTTAATTGTATATAATGTTTTAATTGTTAATCCTAACTTGGTTGTTCCTAAATATATAAAACGTAATTTAGCAAAAACGAGACTTATTTCAACACTAGGTCCTAGAGTAGATATTTCTTTATAAGCTAGGAACGGTCCTGGCGAGAAGTTTACTGCTGCTAGGGTGTCCTTGTCTAACGTCTTGTCGGATACCTAAAACAATCTTTTAGACTAGAAAAAATGGTAGAAAACTATATCTCTTGTTTTCATTTATTGCTCTTATTACAGGCCACACCCTGTATACATTTTTGAATAATTGTAACACCTCATTTTGCGTCGGGAATTAAATACAGGCCCCTAATAGGTTACAAGTTGTATAGGTGCCTACATTTTTAATCGTCAGTTCAAAAACTGCTAAATACCTATTTATTTTACAACTATTTTTTATTTAAGACGTTTCTACTTCTTTCCTACGAAATTCCTTCTGTAATTTGACGCACCGTCTTGTCTACATACTCGTAGTACCCCACCTACGATTATCCGCTGCCCTGCGGCCGGCCGCGCAATTATGACGTCAGCGCCGCTCCGATTTATTTTAACAATAACCATTTCGAAAATTGTAGGAAATGCTTAGAGTATACATAGGGGATTTTTTTGGTATTGTGCCACAACTAATTATTGACAAGAGGTACATTAAAAAAATAAAATGTAGAATTAATGCGCCTGCACGTAAATCAGTTAAAACTGTAAAAAAAATAGTTAGCATTGAGTCACTGACGTAATTTTTTCTTTGGATGAGTATAATAATTGTCGGGTCATTATAGTAAAAAATCACCATTTGTTTAATTTCTGTTTGATTGTTATGAATTTTTAAAATAATTTTATTTTTTCTGACTATATCTACGATTATTCAGTGGTGACTTTTTAAAATATTGTCTTAAATATTCAGTTAGGCCCCTCGGATAATAAATCCCTACTGTAGGATTTATTGTTTCTTTTTATTAAACAATTAAATCTTAATATTGATTTTATGAAAAAACCTCCACACATTTATCAGGGATAATTAGATTCATATATTCACAAAACGATGTTTTATCATATTCCTGAAATAAATATACTGTAGGATTTAATGTAATTTTCTCGAACAAGTTAAAGTTTAGCTCCCGGACTATAAATGGTTATCTACATCACGTATTTTTATTCTCAATGCGTGATACGTACCGGACAGCTTAGGTCCCCAATTCGTCACGCACATTGCACAACACCGAGTTTAGTATTTTAAAGTGGAGCTCTCCAAAACATTCCTGCGCTGTGACTAAAAAGTTGAAATCCAAGTAGGTACCTATTTTATCTTCCCACACTAAAATTGACTTAATCGCTGTCTGTGTATATTCATCACCAAAATAATTACACTTACGGCCCGGCCACGACATTGGTCTAAGGCGACCAGCGGCGAGCGAATCCATGAGTGGGAGCGGGATGCCGATATGGGTATGAGAGGGAGCACCATACGTTTTCCGCTTAGCCGGTCGCCTTAGACCGATGTCGTGGCCGCGGCGTAAACATTCTTCGAAGCTGACGCTATTTCTGCAGACATCGAAAGGTGACGATTGACATATCTAAAAGTAACCTTCGTGTAGTAATGTCTTCAAGCATATTTTGTCGTTTCTCACGCTACTTCGAATGAAGAAATGTTTTTGAAAGAATTTGCAATTGTTTCCCGGTCTAAAATAAATAAATGAGTTTTATGAGTGTGTATATTATATTTCTTTGACCTAATCATGGTGTATTTCGATAATCAACTCATATAAAGATTTCCAAACAAATACGAAAGACTCTAGAATGGTCAAGTTGGGTAGTTCAAGAACGGGTATGATATTATTATTGCTGAAAGTGAACCTTTATGTCCATTTAAGTTCTTATTGGGTCGGCAACGCGCATGTGACACCCCTGGGGTTGCAAGCGCCCATAGGCTACGGTGACTGCTTTCCATCAGGCGGGCCGTATGCTTGTTTGCCACCGACGTGGTATAAAAAAAAAAAAAATATGACGAGTTTTGTTAAAGTTTTTCCCCGACAAAAGCGATCATACGATACTTGCTAATTATTATATATAAATGCAAAATACACAATGTCAGAACAATGCTGATAATGGTCGCTGGCTCTGAGCCGGGCATAATCCGGGCCTACCCTTACCATATGAGATGGTGGCGTGAGATCATCTATATCGAGCGAATAATTTATTTCGTCGTTGAGATTGCCAATACCCACATGTGTAAGGCTTTTCGTAAGTCCGAATATAAATAAATAAATAAATATCTTGGGACATCTTACACAAATCAACCTAGTCCCACGGTAAGCTCAATTAAGGCTTGTGTTGTGGGTACCAGGCGACGATATATATGTATAATAGATAGATACGTATAGATACTTAGATACATAATATGTATACAGCCATGACCAAGGAACAAACATTTGTGATAAATAAATACACAAAGAATGCCCTCGCCGGGATTCGAACCTGGAACCTCCAGCTTCGTAGACAGGGTCACTATCAACTAGGCTACAGAGGCTGACTGAATATAAGACTCCGAAGTTTCGACGTGACAAGAAATTAACCAAATCTCGCACTGAAAACAATTCAAATGACATATTTTTGCCGTCTTCTTTTGTCAAACTATAAATTAACAGTGCATTTCTCCGAGCGTTTCAACCGCCGTAACTTCGGTGTCAGCGATATTACACGTTTTCCGTGAGTATCTCGTATTTTTTTTGATATCTTGGTAGTTGTCAACTACGTCTACGGTAGTTTTGGATGTGTTGGTAGACGGGTTACCAACACATCCAAAAAAAAATGTGAGATAGCCACGGAAACGCGTAATAATGCTGCCACCGAAGTCACGGCGGTTGAAACGCTCGGAGAAATGCACTGTAAATTTATAGTTTGACAAAAGAAGACGGTAAAAATATGTCATTTGAATTGTTTTTAGTGCGAGATTTGGTCCAAATCTTGTCAGGTCAAAACTTCAGTCTGTACCGAAAAGAGAAGCCTATGTCTAGCAGTAGACGACATTGGTACGATAGGTTGACGATGCACAAAGAGATGTCTTCATCGGTTTTCAAACCCGGTACCAGCTTCGCAAGCAGGGTCACTACCAACTTGGTTACTGTGGGAGGTGCAGGTGTAATAAGAAGACTCAGAAGTAGACTTTTGAAGAAGAATTCTTTATTTAATATTTACGCGGCGCACGAGCGTGACCCGGAGGCCGGAACCTCAAGGGCGACTGATATTTTTTTATATTTCATTTGTTATGTTGATTACATGTCAATCATTTAAATACAGAATACATCGGAAAGCAACCAGCTATGCTATTCTCTTATTCACACATTCGATGCTGCGTTCGTCAACGAGCTCGACGTCGAGACAGCCTTGTCTAAAATTCTAGCTGTTTTATTTGATATTAGGAATCGAGGCTGTGAGCGAGGTTGTGGGCGAGTTCCTTGCTGGTTTTCGTTAGAAAATACGAAGTTCGTACATTAAACGTCAAACTCTCGACGCAGTGTAGTTCCAGCTCACGCCGCATTCGTCGCCGAGCGCTAGTGTCGTTTAAAGTACATTATAGTGAATACCATTTTTAGGCTCGACGCTGCCGCAGCGCTGAGACAGCGCTGACAGCAACGCGGTTTCCTTAGTGAATAACACTGCAGTAATGTAGAGGATTGTTATACAACATCTACACGACGGAGGCTGACATGACTCAACTATAAAGATGAATAGAAATTTAATGCGCTATACAGTTAAATTCACGCTGATAACATATGGTAAGGGCACTGATCAACACACATACACATTGCGGTTGTGTTATTTACTGCGTGTATACAGGGTGCCCTTACATTAAAGGGGCAACGGAAAGGCCAGCCTTGTAACTATTTAGGATGGTTCAACTTCGAGACACATTTGCGTTGACATTAATTTGTCGTTAGCTCGTGTAAGAGTCATCTGAATATTTAATAATAATAATAATAATAAATACTCTTTATTGTTCACCAGAAAATAAACAAATAAAACTACAGACAAAATAAAACTAAAACAGTGGTAGACAACAGGCGGTCTTATCGCTAATAAGCGATCTCTTCCAGACAACCTTTGGGTAATGGAAACTATCACAATTACATTTAAGAAGTAGGCAAATCAAAACTGAGAACATAAAAATAACAAAAGCCAGGCTATAAACTTACATACATACATAGATATGTAAACATACATACAATAAAATAATACAATATATATATATAATATAAATTTATTTCAATAAAAGAACATACGCATATCATAACACACAGCTAATTATTACGGGAGAGACAGATAATATTGCTTAAGTTTATTTAGTTGTTATACGGAACGTATCAAATATAATTATAAGTACCTACTCGTCCCTGTTGTTTTATTGTTAATTTGTTACAGTTTTCTCCTTCTGCTATAAATAGGGCTCTCTCTCACTACGATACAACTAGTAGGTAAATAAATAATAATAAATCAATATTTTTGGACATCTTTACACAAATCGACCTAGTTAGTCTCACGGTAAGCTTAATTAAGGCTTGTGATGTGGGTAGCATTCGACGATATATATAATGGATAGATACATGTACTTAAATACATAGACAGCCATGACCAAGGAACAAATATTTTTGATGAATAAATACACAAATAATGCCCTCGCCGGAATTCGAACCCGGAACCTCCAACTTCGTAGGCAGGGTCACTACCATCTAGGCTATGGAGGCTGACAAAAGGTTTGTTAAGTTCGTTGATTTCATGTACTTAATTAGTTATTCAAATTAAATTTAAATATGGCGAGACACCCGTCGACCGCGAACACTGTAAAGTGTTCGAAACGTTGGGATGCAATTAATATACGAGGTTTAATCAGTGCCGGATTTAGAAAATTGCCGCCTATAGGCCATTTATATTTTGCCGCCCCTATCCACTGTGCCGCCAATTATAATAGTTTGTTAAGATAATTACGAAAAAGGTCGAAACGTAAAAAAGCTTCGTACATTAGTCGTTTAGGAACACTTGGTGTTTCTTTTCACAGCCGTGTGTCCGTACCGGAGCGTTCGTGGCAGGAAAGGAAATCCAGCATCCCTAATACCGCGAACTACGAAATCCGCAAATTTCGGGCAATGAAGGCGTCATTAGAGTGACGGAGACAAATTCCCGAAATTTACGAACTTCGGTGTTCGCGGTAGCAGGCCTTCTCTTACTTTGTACAGTACGCGAACTTTTAGCTGGTATAACAGTGGAGGGATGAACGCCTAGCCAACATACAGTGACCGATATAGTGGTAGATTAGAGTTTATGCGATGAGACTGGGGTTGTACTTTGTATGGAAATTAATGATAATATACGACTCTACCCTTAGGTACCACACAAACTCTAGATAGCGGTCCTTAAATTGGGAAAATAAAGAAGTTCTAAAATAAAAAATCAGTCTGAGCATTATTAAACCATTTAATAAAATTCAACTCGGTTTTTACAGTTAGTTAATAGTTATTTGTTATACAAGGGTGCAAAGTTGTATTTTACCCGCGAGTATGAAATTGAAACACGAGCAAGCGAAAGGATTCTATAGTTGAACCACGAGCGAAGCGAGTGGTTCTAAAATAGAATCCTGAGCGCAGCGAGTGTTTTAACATACGAGAAGTAAAATCCATTTGCACCCGTGTGTAACACAAAACTTTTCCCCTCACTATAGCGCGGAAACTCAAAAAAGGTAATTATTTGTTCACATTACAATCATCATCGGGTTAGTGATAATAATTTTCCAAATGCATCATGTATTTAATGCAAGATTTTGTCGCAGTAAACTTACCACGAAAAAGTAAACGCAGCACGATTTTAACACATTCCTGTAGTTGCACACCAACGCCAATGCATTATTAAATCATTCTCATTCATTATTTTTACAAAACTATAACA
>JALPQI010018285.1:0-29504 GCA_025490895.1 Thaumatotibia leucotreta
GGAGGCTGACAATGGTCACTTTCATTACAGTTACACGGATTTACCCTCTTTAATCTGAGAACGCGCGTGGTGTTTTTTAATGAGCCGCAAAATCTTCTTACAAAACGCTTTCTTAACTTTTTAACTGCCCTACATTACAGGAAAATTTGTCTTCAGAAAGTTTTGACTGAGCTTATTTATCCCATCCCGCTTGAGATGATTCAAGAACACTTTAGACACTTCAAATACGTCAGCCACATCAGGGTGCTTAGCCAAGTTGCCAATCGCTAGCGCTTAGTCGGCAATCGTAAGCGAAAGGTAGCTAACATGAAAAGAGTGACAGAGAGGGAAAACTACGATACGCTACCAAGCGCTAGCGATTGGAAACTTGGCTAAGCATCCAGTCATCCTACTAATATTAATACAAAAGTTTGTTCTGTACGTTAACATTTGAATAAAATTTTCTGATTGAAGGGTTCAAAAATCCAGCTTTCTATGTATGTCAAAATACATGTAGAGCTACAGAAATAATTAAAATCAGCCTCCGTAGCCTAGGCCTAGTTAGTAGTACCCCCTACCTACAAAGTTGGAGGTTTCGGAGTCGAATCCCGACGAGGATGTTATTTATGTATTTATTTATCACAAATATTTGTTCTTTGGTCATGGTCATGTCTGTCTAATTGTCTATGTATGTAAGTATCTACGTGTACCTATTATATTTATATCGTCGCTTGGTACCCATATTAGAAGCCTTAATTGAGCTTTCTGTGGGAGTAGATCAATCACGCTTTTAGTTGCTGTTTCGACTCGGTATATAAAAAAAATCTGATGCACTTGTATTTCTTTTTTACGCTAGATTTTAATGTATACATCAAAAATTGAAAACAAAACATCATCTCATACAAAAATCACAACTGTGTTACGTTTTTTAGGGACACAAAATAAGACAACGAAAAGAATTTTGACCCTTTACGAAGGTGACTAGACTTGCACTTTCTGGCCACCTCTTTTAATAACAAAGTTAGTAAAATACGGGAAGTCCATTTAATCATTTTCTAACCGTACTGATGCCAGTATGGACTTGTTGATCTCAATACAAATAGGTCAAATATGGTCAAGAAAAGTTAAGTTTCCAAGTAACGAATGCCAAGGAGGTCGATTAGAAAACTTCGCGGCAGTTCTCTGGTATTAAGCCACTTTGCACTTACGTATAGTTTACAGGAAAACCTGTAAGAAGTTTGTACCTAACCGGTCTATCATATCCTATAAGTCTACGAGTATCATAACCTATAAGAAAATATTTTAAAATATCATAGAAAATTTTAATAATTCGCGAACACGCAAATCTAACTTACACTTGGCCGTTTTTTATTTTAAAAAAATCGATATTAGAGAACGTGTATTAGTGAGGTATGACATAATTCTCTTGTATGGCTCGGCCTTAAGATAGGCGCAATTAATACAACATCTAAAAAAATCAACGCTCATAAGCCGTGACGACGTTACACTAAATAATTAATAATTATAATACCGTAAAATGAAATATCGACGTAATTAAATTTGTTAGACGTTTATTCTCCAACATTGGAACGCAGTTGCCCAAATATTTGGTTTAAAGAATTTTCCTTGAAATTAAAAAACATCTTGAACCTTTGAAGTGTCCGCAGTATTTGTTTCTTTTTAATGTTCCGCGGGTATTTCACAAAAAATAAGATCACAAATATCAAATTGGTAATTTCTGTAAGGGATCGATCGATTGCAAAAACCTTGTAGGTTTTACAATTATAACTAACGTGAGACTCGAAAATATTTAAATATTTATCAGACGGGTTACTCACGTAATTTAAGTTTACAATTGCTCGACATGTTTCGATCCCTTTAGGGGATCCTCATGGAGTACCCGCGACCAAAGCCCAACGTGTACTGCGTGATTGAAATTACGTGAGTAACCCGTTTGATAAATATTTAAACATTGTAGGTAGGTACATAGTTAAACATAAATCACGATTGCATCAATTGGGTTACGAAAGTTAGTCACACGAACTAATGTGGTATTCTGTCCAACAACCTTCAGGGGTAGTAAAACGGAGCAAATTTAAAAGATAGACTCGTATCATTCAACACTCATAGAAACGTTGATTTCTGCCAGCCTCCATAGCCTAGCTAGAGGGTAGTGACCCTGACTACGAAGATGGAGGTTCCGGGTTCGAATCCCGGCGAGGGCATTATTTGTATATTTATTTATTACAAATATTTGTTCCTTGGTCATGGCTGTCTATGTATTTAAGTATCTATATGTATCTATCTATTATTCGTCGCCTGTACCCACATCACAAGCCTTAATTGAGCTTACTGTGGGACTTGGTTGATTTGTGTAAGATGTCTCAAGATATTTATTATTATTATATTTAATAATCATTTCATTCTGAACAATTAAATGCTAGTTACGTTACCTTTTTTTATAAAAGCTTATAGAATCAGCTTCAACCCATTTCCAAGCTTTTTTAAAATAAACCGCTTTTAGTTTAAATTCATGCTCGCATGTTAAATACGAGGAATTCTCTGGGGTCTTCAATAACTCCCGAGCGATACCGTCGGTTAATTAAGAATATCATACCTAATTAGCACGTAATTTGTTCATGTAAATAAACGGTACATTTTGAAACATGTAGAAAATGTATGACCTCTGTTTAAATGCTTCTCTTTATGCATTAGTACTTATGAGTACTAGCATATTGTACTATAGCGTTCAAAAGAGCCTGGGCAATCGAACAAAACTATCGTTTGAAGCTAAATTGAGCGCCACCTTTGTGGGATTGATGTAACAAGGCTATTACAGAAGTAAAGGTAATCTTAGTAGTAATGTTAGCTGTCCCTAGATGGCGTTGATAGTCAAAAAACTAAAAAAAATTGTGCACACAGATTTAAACTTTATTTATAACTCTCCTCGAGTATTCTGACGAGACTTATTCTTTTCTACTTACTGACTTATCTTTTTTTTAGGATACTTTTTGTTTTTTTTTTATTGTCATTATTGAGACATTATTAAATCTGTTCAAACATCCTGTGTATTTTGAATTCACCCACCGGAGCGTAGCGTAACCGGAAAGCCCTTTTTGGGCAAGAAACACAAATTAGTTTAATATTCGTGGGATACGAACCTGGGCACTCTAGTTTAAAAGCCGTATGCGCAAACCACTGAACCAAAGTGTTATTAGTAAAGCCGCCGAAATATAACGTCAGTTGAAACCTTGGTATATTATCCGTAAAATATGCTAAGGGAATTACAGTTTTATTACCATAAGACTAACGTTAGAATGGCATATCAACGTTTTAATATATTGATAAAAATGGATACTATAAAAACGTAAGAGGGTAAGTTTAAGTTTTCTAAATAACATACTAGTGCTGATTTTTTTCTTAATCAAAGATTCATCGCATGTTCCTTTGTCTGCTACCGTATACGATTGAAAGTGTATTACCGTTACTAGCTGATTATAAGAATGAGTTCTTCGTGCAATATTGATATGATAACCAGATCGCAAATAATTGCCTTGCATAAGGAAGGCAAAAATAAATCAGAGATTGCTAGAGAAACAGGTGTCAACGTAAGTAGTTTAATTTACTTCTTTTCGGTATTAAAATGTTTGCATTATAATTTAATAATAATTATATTATATTTTTTACAATTGTTTCAGAGGAAAACTGTTTCTTTATGGGTAGATAGATACCAAGGAGAAGGGTCTTTGTCCCACCGGCATAAAACTGGAAGACCACGCCTCATTGACACACAGCAACGTCAGTTGATGGTGCGGGAATATGAGGAAGACGGATTTAGGCCCACAAGACACTACGCCGGTTTGTTTGGCACAAGTCCGCTTACGGTTCGTCGTGTGCTTCATGAGGAAGGCATCCATCACCGCAGACATGCCATCAAACCTTTGCTGACGGATTCTCACAAAACGGCAAGGTTACAGTTTGCTCGGGACCATCTTCTTGACGACTGGACTAGTGTCGTCTTCACTGACGAGAAGACTTTTAAATCCAGTCAACACGGACGCCTGAGCTTGTGGCGTCGAAATAATACGCGATACGACAACGATCATGTCGTGCCCAACATGGAATCGGGGCGTATCACAGTGAACATGTGGGGTTGGATGAGTGCAGCTGGTCCGGGAGAACTTGTCAGAATACCTAGCCGTGCAAATAGTGAACATTATGTAGAAGTGTTGGAGGAGACCATGTTACCTACAGTTCGAAATGTGTATCCAGAAGCAGACTTGCCGTTGGTGTCGTTTGTGCAAGATAATTGTCCTATACACCGTTCGCGTAATGTCAAAGAATGGTTTGGAAAACACAAAAATAATATTAAAGTTATTTCCTGGCCTGCTAGATCACCGGATTTAAATCCGATTGAAAATGTATGGGGTGTTATTGTCCAACGCTGGGATAATAAAAATGAAAGGACCCCGGAAGCGTTGGAAGCACATTGCTTAAAAATATGGGAAAGTATTCGTGGTTCAGATTTATGTTCAAATTTAATAACATCAATGCGTTCCCGATTACAGGCAGTTATTGATAACGAGGGGGGCTACACCCGATATTAAATAATATAAAAAATACACTTACTGGACTTGTTAAAGTCGAGTAAGTATATTTTTAACATTGTTTAAAAATATTTTATCAATAAGATAATAATTTTCTTAGGCTACGAAACAGTGGTGTTTAAAAAAACTACTACCTAAATAAGACACTTATTGACTCCCTTACTTTAAATTTCTCGATTACAATGACATGTAACAGTGAAGGAAGTTTAGTAGTTTGTATTTTTGATTAATAGTAATAAATAATAATATTTATAACACTTTCCAGCTGGGATTTATATAAGCACAACGGAACGTCGAATTCTAGGATTGGTAAGTTAAGTCAAAACTTTTGATTCCCAAAAATAGTGATGGTGGATGGATGACAATCTATAAAATCTACTAATTGATTTTTATTTTTTAATTAATAGTAATAGTCTCATAAAACAAATCGTAATTATTGTTTATTTCAGTTGCTAAATAGGTATTACGGTTGCCAATACCTTTAAGTAGTTTTATTGAGGCGAAGTTTCAATCTTTTTCCGTTTTCGGAAATGATACTTAAGCTTAAACCTCAATAAAAAGTAAACAATATTGCCTAGTTATAAATCTTACACTTTTTTTACGGTGTAAATTAGTTAAATTAAAGCACACCTCGTATTCAAAATGTGTTTAATTTCGAATCAACGTTATAAACACTGCTCACTTAATGTGTTATTTATTTAACCAACTCATGCCATTACATTATCCTAAAATAATAAAATAGTACTTGATTATGGATTTTTCTTTAGATATTTTGTTTACAATGTTATCAATTTCTATTGATGGTAACTTTTAGTGAATTATTTCAAAAGATGGTATGTCTTAGCACATAACTCGTTGAAAAATTAAATGTAAACATGAAATCGCTCAATAGCTTGAAGGTAATTTAATTTCAGAACCTTACATATCTTGTAGTATAATAGTTATTAAAAGTTGCCGATTTCTAAAAATGAACATTTGATAGTTTAGAAATGAGCCTTATATATATATGACGTTAAGGCTATCGGAAAAATGGTGAGTCTTACCCTCATATTAATAAGGATTAATCTATAACTGTGAAAAGTTCATTCTTAGAAATTGGCAAATATAATAAAAAAATATATTTTTGCTTCCATTCTGCTGTCATAAGATTTATTATTATGTTTTGGTTTGAAATAAATACGCCTTGTAGATACAGTAATAAAATATATAGGGTTAAAATCAGATACAGCTTTTGTATTTTTTTTAATACGTATTATCATTCATAAGTGCAACTGCAAATTGATTAAACAGCGTTTTTTGCTAACAAGACATAAATTATTTATTAAGATTAAGATTGGTTGTAATTTGTAATTAATTAATAAAAAATATAGAATAAAATGAAGTGTCCTATTTTTTTGTGTTTTTATCCGTTAGCAATTCCTGAATAAACACAATAAGTACCGTAAAACCACCTAACTAAACTCCAAATGCTCCCAACAAGAAGATTGGGACTGACGTTTATTAAGAATTGAAATTGTGGACTATTATATAGTTGCAGTATTGGACCATAGTTAGGTGATTTTACGGTATTAGACCATAGTTTCGGGGGCGTCAGCCTCCGTAGCCTAGTTGATTGTAACCTTGCCTACGAAGCTGGAGGTTCCGGGTTCGAATCCCGGCGAGGGCATTATTTGTGCATTTATTTATCACAAATATTTTGTTCCTTGGTCATGGCTGTCCATGTATTTAAGTATCTATATCTTTCTATCTATTATATATATATATATATATATATATCGTCGCTTGGTACCCACATCACAAGCCTTAATTGAGCTTACCGTGGGACTAGGTAGATTTGGGTTAGATGTCCCAAGATATTTATTATTATTATTTATTCCCACAAGTGGTAACAACTGGGAATTAAAAATCGTGGGATTTCTTTTTCCCAGTAGATACCAGTGGTATCATACCACCAAATATTAAAGTGGTAACAGGTGGGAAAAAAATCTCAGTTGTTACAACTCGTGTCATGTGAAACGAGAGGTTTTACGGGGTATCGAAGGTGGCGGGGTCAAAGCCGATAACTCGAGAAAACCGGTTTTTGAAATACGAACTAAATGTCACTTACGTGAGGTTTGTTTTTTCAATGAAAAAATATCTCGACTTATCGGGTTTGGCCACTCAGCTCTCGATATAATAAATGTAAAGCGAACCTTTCTAGGTTCGCTCTTCTGAGCATTCTTGCGTATGAATTCAACTAGAAAATCGTTGTTATCCTCAAGCGGAACAATAGGCCTTTACCAATTTGACAATCACAAATCAGCAGTAGCGACATGCCGATAGCTACTTGCGAGCAGTGAGTAGGTAGCTATCGGCGAGTTTATTCTTCGCGGGCGAGTGAATACTCTTAGAAAATTTACTCGTCGGCAGTCTGAACAGCTAGTGATCAACTGTACTAAAATATGTCTGTAACTTTTACTGTGTTCCCTAGGCGAAGAACTACTGGATAGCCCATCGTTTAATAATATTGGGTCTCTGGTTGAAATGGGTGGGTAGCACTACACTAGGCTAAATACCGCCTGACCGAGTGATCGATTTTTATTCACCTACGACTATGAATGAAATATCAATTCAAAACTGTTTACATAATACATAGATATCAGGTGATTACGTCGATTCCGAAAGTTATTTGACTGGTTGAAACTACTGATACTTGGGTCTATTTAAGATTAAAATAAGGTAAATAATTTTGACGTGTCTTAATGTTTATTCAAAGTGATTGAACCTGTTGAATGTTGCCTTATTTATATTAATTATAGAATAATCGGACCAACATGTAAATAATTATAAAATATTATTACATATTTGTAATGAACTATTTTTGAACGGTGTTTTTTAGTAAACTGACATTTCGAAAGCGCTCGTCTTCTTTCTAATGATTTAAGAATAAACATAATTATTTATAAATGTGGTTTTATTTATTTACCACAAAGGTATACTAAATAATATTATTAGGTAGATAATATTCATTATTTAAAATATTTTAATAATCAGAGAGCCTACAGCGAACTATAAATATCGTTAATTTCAAGTATCTGTCTCTGTCAAGTTGAAGACGCCTTTATTAGAGTGACAGAGATAGATGCTCGACATTTACGATTCTCCAAGTTCGCAGTAGACCTTCTAAATAGTTCATTGCGCTTCGCCAGCAGCGCCATCTAGTGTGGATAAGACAACCTATGCTAACAAAGCTCAAGCGAGCGCATAGGAAAGTCGCCCTAGAGGTGTCCACGCTATTTTGAACCCGATAGTACATTAGTATAGTAAACAGAAACACCGGATCTTTCGTGCTTTAATTGTAACTACAATTGCTGAGTATACTGGTATCAAATACCTTAACAAATACGTACATTTTAGCTTTGTCCAATGGATAAGGACAACCTGTATGTAGATGGTATGAAAACCACTTCTCGACACGTCTAGATCCGAATTTAGACTTTACGCGTAGCACGCGCGTCCCTTTTGCACTTTTGTGCGTAGCTGAAGCTATGCTCGCCAGTGGGTGACAGAAGGCTTAAATGGAGCATTCCATGGGCTGTCCCGTACAAACGCGTGTATATTTCGATAATTTGAGTTTTCTTCCGAGTTATTAGTTATTACATATATTTTTGAGTCATATTTGACTCCTCTAGTCACGAAAGGGAACTTTGATAAGCCCACAATTTTGAGAAAAACCGTGTTCGTACGGGACATCGGTGGTCTTTTTCGTGGAATGCACCAAATGATGATGATGACCGTAAGACACGTTTCAGTGACACCCTGTCAGTCTGAAGAGTCAAAGTCAAAGTGGTATTTCGTTTTAGACTCCTTATTAACCTGCCCACATTTTTGTAGCAGAATGTTTCATATTTTTTTATTAATGCACAGGCAGCTTATAGCTAATACGTGCATATCAATGTGCACTAAAATTAGGCGGTTGAAACGCTCAGATATTCAACCATTAATGAGGCGTCTCGAACATTCGGGGAAATACCCAAAGGAACATAACCACCAGGGTACATTTCGTTCTCATACTTTAAAAATGCATCCCGGCACTTGAAAATTATGAGTAACCTTATCTTGGCAGCAAAATGCAGACCTTGTTGGCATTTTCTACTTAATGAGGTAATATATCACAGAAAATGTTACAGAAGCTTTTGCGTGCAACGTGGCATCTAAGGAATAAGAGCTCGTATATTTTATTATACGTAGGTATAAGCATTAAAATTTTAACATAAAAAAAAGATAAGCCAGTCTTCATTATTAGCCCGCAATTCCCTAATATCTCAAGGGAGGCTTTGGCTATCTACGTTCCGTTTTACTTCGCTTGTTTCTATTTTGTCATCATTATCTTTTACATGGATAAACAAATTACATTCCTTTAGACTTTATAAAAAGCCAAGAAAGCGACCAATATCAAGTTTATGGTTTTTTATATTTATTTGATTGAAAATAAGTGTCCAATATTTATTTATAATTGAAGTACTTAAGTAACTAAACATTATAAATTTAAGTAATCCCACAATGATGTGCGAATTGCCAAATTGAGATATTCCGTAAACTAAAATTCTTACAGAATACATCAGTTCAAATACCTATAAGTTGAGCTTTGTAGTTACAAAATATTTACGAATGCTATCATTACGGCTTCGTGGCAATACAGCTACGCGGTATTGCACTATCTGCAACGATATATTATTGATTATTCAAATAAACTACACAGCATAACATTTAAAACCAAGAGCACTGCGAAAGCTGCAAAATCGTAATGCTTAAAAACTAATTCAATTTAGGCGACGCGACATAACGAGTGTAACGATATGCCTTCGTTTCGTTTTCGTTGCGTCATGTGACCTCTCAATAGGCCTAGCCAAACATTCTGCAATCGTATAAGATACGCGATAAGTCACGTGACCATAATAATGTATGGAAATTGTCACGTGTATTTTCGTTCGAACCTGTCATTCTCATACATTTATTGCTTACTAGCTGTGCCCGCGACTTCGCACGCGTGCTGTTCGGTGATCTGTGTTGCCCATTTACCAGACATACATTTTCAAATGTATGTCTGGTAAATGGGTTTCTTAGAATTGGTCCTTTAAATTGTGATAAGATATCAGATTAACAGCCAAGTTACAAACATATTGTGTTCAGTGTAGCAAAGAAATTAATATCATACACAATGAAATAAATGGTTTAGGTACCTATCGTTTGAGGTTAACTTCCAAATACTACTCAAATTTTGATATCTCTAAAGGTAGTAAAATAATGTGGTTTCCCTTAGCAAACAAAATTATAGTCGTATTTCAAAACGCCAAAATTAAACGTATTCTAAAAAGCATAAGCATAGCGTAAGTAAGGAGTTGAGGGTAAAAATTAAGATAAGGCTTGAGAGCATCATAAATGTCATCATCATAGCATGGATTACCCTAAGTTAACGGGAGGACTTCAGTTGCTGAATGTGTGGCAGTAAGAGTCAGTGCAGTGTATGCAAAAACCTATCGCCAGAGTTTGAGTCGAGGAACCCAAAAGAGTAATATTCGGAAAAAGTTGGAAAATAATCTAAGATGGCAGGTGTGCTGGGGCGAACTTTAGGTTGGGAGGAAGAAGGCCGATCCAGCAGAGGGTTGAAGGCCCGGAAACCCACTCCAGGGGCCCAAGTAATTCGGCCTTGCAGCAGGAGGGCCGACCCAATCATAGAAACAATAAAAATACATGTCAAATATACAGAGTAAGGAGGTCGTAGGCCGAACTATGAGAAAACAGAACAGTGGTCCGAGCCCGACGCGTTCTAGCATTCAATATAATATTTATTCAGTATTCAAATAAGTCGAGCCTGAGGGCCGAAAGCCCGAAGCCGAGGCGTTAAGGCTGCAAAGGGCGAGTGCCAAGCAGTGCCGATGACCGATCGTATTTTTCATGAAATACTGGCTTTATGGCCGAGACCGAGACATAGTGCCAAGCATTTAATATATGCAGTAATTAAACAAACCGAGCCTGAGGGCCCAAGGCTACGGCTACGCCGTCAAGACCACGAAGGCTGAAACCGAGCTTCGAGTTAGGGCCAAATCCCAATCGGGCTTATGACGAAATGTTGTTATATGGTCGATGCTAAGCTGTAAGAAGACAGAGCTTAAAGCATTCAGTATATCCTGTAGCCAATCGGATCAATCAAGTACTCCCCACATGAACCCGAGGGCCAAAGGTCAACCCACAATGTCAGCCTATCAACCCGAGGGTCGTAGGACCGAGAAGTTAACCCACGCTGTCAGATTATCAACCCGAGGATCGGAGGCCCGAGGCCCCTGTCTAAACGAACCCGAGGGCCGAGGCATTAATACCCGCTGCCAGTATATCAACAGGACGGCTGCAGGAGTAAGGTCACTATCCACACAAACCCGAGGGCCGAAGGCCCGAGGGGTTAACTCACGCTGTCAGTCTAACAAACCGTGGGCTGAAGGCTCGAATGGCTAACCCTCGCTATCAGTCTATGGACCCTAGGGCCGTAGGCTCGAGGACACAGTTCACACGATCGTGAGAAGGCTCGAGGGGTTAACCCACGCTGTCAGCCTAACAAACCGAGGGCCGCAAGCCCGAGGCTACAGGCCACACGATCGGGTTAACCTTCGCTGTCAGTCTATGAACCTGAGGGTCGTATCGCTGTCAGTCTATGGACCTGAGGGTCGTAGGCTGGAGAACACAGTTCACGCGATCCCGAGGGCCGAAGGCCCGAGGGGTTAACTTTCGCTGTCAGTCTATGAACCTGAGGGTCGTAGGTTCGAGAACACAGTTCACGCGATCCCGAGGGCCGAAGGCCCGAGGGGTTAACCTTCGCTGTCAGTCTATGAACCTGAGGGTCGTAGGCTCGAGGACACAGTTCACGCGATCCCGAGGGCCGAAGGCCCGAGGGGTTAACCTTCGCTGTCAGTCTATGAACCTGAGGGTCGTAGGCTCGAGGATACAATTCACGCGATCCCGAGGGCCGAAGGCCCGAGGGGTTAACCTTCGCTGTCAGTCTATGGACCTGAGGGTCGTAGGCTGGAGAACACAGTTCACGCGATCCCGAGGGCCGAAGGCCCGAGGGGTTAACTTTCGCTGTCAGTCTATGAACCTGAGGGTCGTAGGCTCGAGGACACAGTTCACGCGATCCCGAGGGCCGAAGGCCCGAGGGGTTAATCTTCGCTGTCAGTCTATGAACCTGAGGGTCGTAGGCTCGAGGACACAGTTCACGCGATCCCGAGGGCCGAAGGCCCGAGGGGTTAACTTTCGCTGTCAGTCTATGAACCTGAGGGTCGTAGGTTCGAGAACACGGTTCACGCGATCCCGAGGGCCGAAGGCCCGAGGGGTTAACCTTCGCTGTCAGTCTATGAACCTAAGGGTCGTAGGCTCGAGGACACAGTTCACGCGATCCCGAGGACCGAAGGCCCTTGAACCTTCGCTGTCAGTCTATGGACCTGAGGGTCGTAGGCTGGAGGACACAGTTCACTCGATCCCGAGGGCCGAAGGCCCGAGGGGTTAACTTTCGCTGTCAGTCTATGAACCTGAGGGTCGTAGGTTCGAGAACACAGTTCACGCGATCCCGAGGGCCGAAGGCCCGAGGGGTTAACCTTCGCTGTCAGTCTATGAACCTGAGGGTCGTAGGCTCGAGGACACAGTTCACGCGATCCCGAGGGCCGAAGGCCCGAGGGGTTAACCTTTGCTGTCAGTCTATGAACCTGAGGGTCGTAGGCTCGAGAATACAGTTCACGCGATCCCGAGGGCCGAAGGCCCGAGGGGTTAACCTTCGCTGTCAGTCTATGGACCTGAGGGTCGTAGGCTGGAGAACACAGTTCACGCGTTCCCGAGGGCCGAAGGCCCGAGGGGTTAACTTTCGCTGTCAGTCTATGAACCTGAGGGTCGTAGGTTCGAGAACACAGTTCACGCGATCCCGAGGGCCGAAGGCCCGAGGGGTTAATCTCAGTCTATGAACCTGAGGGTCGTAGGCTCGAGGACACAGTTTACGCGATCCCGAGGGCCGAAGGCCCGAGGGGTTAACTTTCGCTGTCAGTCTATGAACCTGAGGGTCGTAGGTTCGAGAATACGGTTCACGCGATCCCGAGGGCCGAAGGCCCGAGGGGTTAACCTTCGCTGTCAGTCTATGGACCTGAGGGTCGTAGGTTCGAGAACACAGTTCACGCGATCCCGAGGGCCGAAGGCCCGAGGGGTTAACCTTCGCTGTCAGTCTATGAACCTGAGGGTCGTAGGCTCGAGGACACAGTTCACGCGATCCCGAGGGCCGAAGGCCCGAGGGGTTAACCTTCGCTGTCAGTCTATGGACCTGAGGGTCGTAGGCTGGAGAACACAGTTCACGCGATCCCGAGGGCCGAAGGCCCTAGGGGTTAACTTTCGCTGTCAGTCTATGAACCTGAGGGTCGTAGGTTCGAGAACACAGTTCACGCGATCCCGAGGGCCGAAGGCCCGAGGGGTTAACCTTCGCTGTCAGTCTATGAACCTGAGGGTCGTAGGCTCGAGGACACAGTTCACGCGATCCCGAGGGCCGAAGGCCCGAGGGGTTAACCTTCGCTGTCAGTCTATGAACCTGAGGGTCGTAGGCTCGAGGATACAATTCACGCGATCCCGAGGGCCGAAGGCCCGAGGGGTTAACCTTCGCTGTCAGTCTATGGACCTGAGGGTCGTAGGCTGGAGAACACAGTTCACGCGATCCCGAGGGCCGAAGGCCCGAGGGGTTAACTTTCGCTGTCAGTCTATGAACCTGAGGGTCGTAGGCTCGAGGACACAGTTCACGCGATCCCGAGGGCCGAAGGCCCGAGGGGTTAATCTTCGCTGTCAGTCTATGAACCTGAGGGTCGTAGGCTCGAGGACACAGTTCACGCGATCCCGAGGGCCGAAGGCCCGAGGGGTTAACTTTCGCTGTCAGTCTATGAACCTGAGGGTCGTAGGTTCGAGAACACGGTTCACGCGATCCCGAGGGCCGAAGGCCCGAGGGGTTATCTCACGCTATCAGTTTAACAAACCGAGGGCCGTAGTCCCGAGGCTACAGTCCACACTATTCCGAGGGCCGATGGCCCGAGGGGTTAACCCACGCTGTCAGTCTAACAAACCGAGAGCCGAAGAGACTTTTTTTGATGACTGTCAAAATATACGAAACAGGTCTTGCGTTGATATTTGTGAAGTTGCACATAGTTATATAATTTTTACTTTTCAGTTGCTAAATATTAATGTGACCCATGCTGGGATTATTTTGACAGGTAATATGTACACATATTTTCGATTGGTAAATTTGTTCAGATGCATAATAATATGTATCATTCTATGCTCATTTATTTTTGAAGCCTTGGATTTGCTCATATATTTATGAACTCGACTGTACATAATCATAAGCGTATGAGACGCGGGTCTTTAAGCGGATCGTTTTGGAGACATCAGCTATTAAAGCCGTTGAAAGTGTGCCCATGTTCAATTATTTTAAAGTACGGGGTATAAAGTTCTGAGAAAAATGGTGTTGATAAATTGTTGAGGGTTGAAGAATGCAGACCTCACTTATTATTATAGCGCCTGCTCAAATAGTTATGGCAAATGCGTCGCGTCTGCTGATACTTTTGAATAGTTGTAGGCTATTACATTTAAGGTGTTTCTTGTAAATTGATTGGTCATGTCTCTTAAAATAATTTACGCAGTTTTTGTAGTTTGTTCCATTTACACATACATATTTACACATGCAGGAGTCCGCTGGATGCGGGTGGCACAGGACCGGTCATTGTGACAATCTTTGGGGGAGGCCTATGTTCAGCAGTGGACGTTTTTCAGCTGATAAGATGATGATGAATTAGGCTTAAGAATATTCAGCTCACCTTTGATTTTACACAGAGGTTTAAGTATAAGTAGGTATATGTATATGCAATACTGCTGAGCGCATATATTTGTAGGGAAAATGTATCACTTTTGCCAGAGAACCCTTGAAAAGAATGATTCCAATAATTCCAAGAAGGCTCTGGACTTAGGTGTCATCTGAGTAGCAATGTACAAGTTGCTGAACATTCTCAAAATTGCGGGAATATACTCGGAAATTTCCGAGAATTTTCATCAGAATTTAAGAGTAAGTTTTCATTGAGAATGTTTCCATGAGAACTTATAAAAAAATGTTATGAAGGTTATTGTATGTCACATCACACATCACATCACATCATCAGCCTATGATAGTCCACTGCTGGACGTAGGCCTCTCCTATTAACTATGCCTATAGACGCATTAGGAGGTAAATGCCCAAAATCGCCACGCTGGGCAAGCGGATTCGCGATCGCAGTAATGTGTCCACTATGATGACGCTGCTGCCCATCATCAATCTTTTATCAAATAATGGTCAGTGACACTTCAATCCCTTAGTCGACTCTTACGACACCCGCAGGAGGAGTTGGGGTGGTGACAAATGTATTCTTACTGCCGTCACCACACGGCAAACAAATTGCATGTCACAATTGAATAAACAAGGCGTAAAAATATACTTTAAAAGGCATGTATATACAACGGTTTTGGCATGATTAGATTGCTTGTAAAACATTGCCGAGAGCATTCTCTATAGAAATTTCGTAACTTATAAGACTTCTCCTCGGTACATTGCTACATCTGAGTCAAATGTTTAAAATGCATGTCACGTACAAGCCGGCCTTTTAGGCCACCTGATGTTGCGGTCCCATACATAAATAATAATAGTATCCTAAAAACAAGTCTACACAAGCCACAGTATAGGTGCTGAATGCTACTAACATAACTGTATGTTAGTAGTATTTAGTAAAGATGGTAAATAATTCATAATGCATTGAATGAAGCAGATGGGGCTCGTCTGCTGCTCCGGAGACTATACTTGCTAGACTCCCAAACAAGTAGCAAGTATGTCACCCATTGCTAGTACTAAGCAATCTAAGCATACTTATTTACAGCGTGCTTATAGATACTGGCACCCACTAGAAAAGTTGGGGTGCACGTTTGGTTCCTCAACGCTCCATAGGTACTGACCTATGGAGCGCTGACACGCCCCGCCTCTAATCGAAAGTGCGACCCCTCGCTACGGTGACCGCGCAGTTACCCTGTATGCTTAGCTCATGATTGGTATGTCAGTATGTCACCGCGAGATAGATTTTCCATCTTTTACTAACTATATGAATAAAAGAGGAATGGATAGTCTATAGAAACGTCCCACTTTGTCGTTTGACATAAAGCCGCTTTGTCAGTTTATTCATATGAAGATACAAGGAAATCTCGTCTTTCCGGTAAGCGACAAAGTGGGACGTTTTACTAAAAACTAACACAAATGTGGACGCTATTATACTATGTCAAAATTATATTGGGATGAAATTATACATGTGGTCATTTTAATATAATTATACACTATTTCGCTGCAAAATTGCCATGTTTGCCTTTGCCACGATACCAGACTCAATATTTTTGATGTATGTGATCTCCTATGAAATTTATTTATTTGTGAAAATAAAAAAAACGGGTTTTACTGGATTTCCAGCCTTGTTGCAAGTTTATAAATCGTCGCGGGCCTGCTATTATACGGTCAAATCTCAAAATATAATTGTGTGGTAAAAGTGACCATATTTTCGTGCAATACGGCCACCAGTGTTATTCACTAAGGAAACCGCCTTGCTAACAGCACTGTGTACGCGCTGCGGCAGCGTCGAGTCTAAAAATGGTATTCACTAATGTACTTTAAACGACACTAGTGCTCGGCGACGAATGCGGCGTGAGTTGGAACTACACTGCGTCGAGAGTTCGACGTATAATGTACGAACTTCGTATTCTCTAACGAAAAACAGCGACGAACTCGCCCACAGCCTCGATTCCTAATGTCAAATAAAACAGCTAGAATTTTAGACAAGGCTGTCTCGACGTCGAGCTCGTTGACGAACGCAGCGTCGAATGTGTGAATAAGAGAATAGCTTAGCATATCTCTAACATTTGATTTTGAAATGTGGCCGTAAGGTACGTTGGGTAAAGATGAAATGGTTTTGGTTTTTTAAATGGGGTAAGACAAAACGCTATCAGCAGAAGCTGTGGCAGAAGGACGACTTGTCTTTCCCCATTCTGAAAACTGTCTCATTTTACCCCAACGAACCTTATACTCGTAGCAGACTCACGACGAAATATATGAAGGGTCCACGGAAAGAACATGTCTAGTCAGTTCAAACTACAGAAGGAAAAACCACCTTACTTTTAACAGAATAAGGTGTGTATTTGCCCTGATTTTTTTAGCACTAGACATGTTTTTTCCGCGGTCCCTTCATATATTACGTCGTGAGCCTGCTAATAAGTTTCGTTGGGGTAAGATGAGATAGTTTTCAGAATGGGGAAAGACAAAAAGTAGTATTTCTGCCACAGCTTGTGCTGTTTTGTACCCCATTCAAAAAACCATTTCATTTTTACCCACCGTACCTTACGGCCACATTGTCAGGTGTCAACATATAAGTCAGTGACCGTTTAGGTACCAGGGTCACTGTTACTAGGTACTAAGTAAGGTAGGCACGCGGATATTTTACATGAAACTCGTTAAAGTTTAAATTGCGGGTTGTCGTGACGGCTGGCTAAACGTGTCAAACAAGACTTGCATAAATTTGTAATTATTAGCACAAGTTGTCTTTAGGCGGCTGTGCTAGGCCTACGTGATAGGGTTTTCCTTAAAATTGCTTCATGTCGATATTAAAATTGTAACCTACCAATTTTATCGTTTAGGCGGAGGTCGTCTTAAGTATTCTTAGTAAGTCCCTTTCGAGATACCTACGTCATGTTCGGTAGATGCCACTTTCTGAGGATGTCGTGTTCTGAGAAGGCCGTTTTCGGAGAGCGACACGTTCTAATTACGTCACATTCTTATATCGCCCCATTCCTGATCAGGATCATTAGTTTCTTAGGAGTCAACTTGCGAAAACGCACAGGAGCGCCGTAAAATGCGAAAGTGACGTACTCCGAATGCGACAAACTCATCAGAAAGCGACGAGCTCATAAAGTGGCGATATAAGAACGTGACGTAATTAGAACGTGTCGCTCTCCGAAAGCGGCCTTCTCAGAACATGACATCCTCAGAAAGTGGCATCTACCGAACATGACCTATCTCGAAAGGGACTTACTAAGAATATGACGACCTCCGCCTAAACAGATTTTATGCGTCGCGTCGCGTCAAAGTCAAAGGCAAAGTATTCTTTATTCAACTAAGCCCAGCAATGAGCGCGTTTGAATCTATGAACTAAATAGCAAATGAGAAAAAATCTACGTCGGGTTCTAATCCTATACCACGGACTCTGAGTAGAATCCGGCAAGAAACTCAGTGGGACATATTTTTTTAGTAATAATATCATAACATAATACAGCTAACATATGTATTAAATGAAAACAAAACAAACTTTAATTGATTTAATATAAATGCAGATATAGTACAATAACTAGATATTTGTTCCTCGGTCGTGACTGTCTATATACTTAAGTAGGTATGTAGAATATATATATCGTCGCTTGGTACCCATATCACAAGCTTATCGAGGGACTAAGTCGATTTGTGTAAGATGTCCCAAGATAATATTTTTTTAACTTTTAAATAACATTTATGAAATAACATTTAGGTATTTATGACAAGCACGATGGACATATACACATTTACAAATAAGTACACAACAACAGCCTGCCACAAAAGGGTCACAACTCAGCACTTTGTGTAACTTTTACCTTACCGTTTAGTCGATGTCGATACGTAAAGCAATCTAGCTCTAGAGAAAAAAAATCAAAAAAAAAAAAAAGAAAAAACAATCGCATTGATGTATCGGAGCGTTATGGACCACTTTACGTATCGATAAACGCTAACGGTTAAAGGATACTTCTCAACTCATTGTACGGCTACTGCGTCCCTACCGCTGACTTTGAAATCCGCAAATTTCGAGTATTTGTCTCTGTTACTCTAATGACACCTTCGTTGGAGTGACAGAGACAAATTCTCGAAATTAAGAATTTAGATGTTCGCAATAGTAGGCCTGCAAATGCATACCTGGCCAAGATTCCGTTTGGCAATCGTATACGATAAGATAAGCGATAAGTCACGTGGCCACAATAATGTATGAAAATGGTCACGTGACTTTTCGTTTGAATCTGTCATTCTCATACATTTATTACTTTTCATCACACTTGCTTTCGTTGCTTGCATGTATCGCGGGAGATATAGAAAAGTGAAATTCCCTAAGGAGTTATAGAAATTTTAGTACGTCATTAATTGATAATTTGTCTTAAAACAATTTTTTTGTCCGCAAGTTTGATGAAAACCTGTATGCGTCACGGTCGGTAAGCGGAATACAAACTCGAGTCATTAAAAGCCTTCCGCCTACGGCGTCGGGCTACTAATATTCTCGTTAGTAATACCGTACTTACCTCCTTAGATGCGCAATACAACTTGTACTATATCGCTTATCATGCAGAATGGGATATTGCTGAAATAGAACGTTCGAAACTCCGAAGCCGTTGGAACACGCCGTTTGCTAATCAAACAAACAACGTCTCGTAATTTGACTCGTAGCTGTTTACCGGCTCGTTATTACACAGGGTGGTACAATTGAATAACTAAATAAAGAAATGTCTTGGGACATCTTACAGAAATCGACCTAGGCCCACGATAAGCTCAATTAAATCTTGCGATGTGAGTACCAAGCGATAGCCATCCACAACCAAGAAAAAAAATTTAGGTATATGTATGAATTCATTATACACAATGAATGCTCGGGATTCGAACCGTATTACTATAAAAAAGCAGAGAGTTTATTACAAGTGATACGTCTAGGCTACTCATAGTATATTTAATTTCACGCCGTTTTAGTACCCTAGCTTTGGTTTACTTTAAAACGTTGAGATTATCAGACGAACTTCATTGAATTATCCCTTGGTAAAACAATTTTATTTGCAGATATTTCTTGTCGGAGCAAAATGTTATCATTTCTAAAAATAATTATGTCAAACATCAAGCATTGGAATTTTCCTAGAGATTTTTAAATATCACGACGCGGAAAACAAGCAAATAGGGTACCTAATAACGAAAGGAAAAATTCTAAAAATAATTCAGAAAAAAGTTCAATTAAAAAACAAATTTGCAATTTTCTATCTTAGAAAAATAAATTAGAATACCTCATAGTTTTGATTTCCCGTGGCCTACTTTATTCCACTCTGTATATAAACTGTGTGAACGAATTAGGTCGCAACAGACAAGTTTCTAAAGGTTTAGTACGTTGCATACTTAATTACTTTTATGACGTCATCTACGAACAAATAAAGCATGGAAGTCGCACGCCATACTAAATTGCCTTTCAAAAATTATAAATAAGACCAAGATTGTGTTCTGAAAGTTTTAGGTTTTTTTTACTGGCGCGTTTAATGGGTCGAAACATGTCGAGCCATCATGGACCTAAATTACGTGAGTAATCCGAAAATATTGTTAATGTTTGAATCCTATGTTAGTCATAATTCTAAAATTCAAAATATGATTTCATTAAAATAGTATGTTGGCGAACGAGGCTACGAGTAATTAATTTAGTGATAGTGCTCAACTAAATGTACGAATTTAATAGCACGAAACTAATAACTGATATAATAACATTGATTTGATCTCTTAATAAGTTTTCCAATCAGTAGTTAATAAGCTTATTTATATAATATTTCGCTCATTTAATTTAAGCGAATGCTTGAAGAAATAAATCTCATCTCGTATACTTAACATCTAGTATCGTAATATTGATACAAAAATAATGAAGTACCTATTACTTCTATTTACTTAGCGTTTGATACGCCCTGAGAAATTTAATTTCTACGTCAGTGGGAATACCTAAAATATTTTACTTGCTCTTTACTTCTAGTTATTTATAATATTCTTATAAAAACGAAAGAAAAGTAATTAAAACAGTTTTTATTTATTTAACTTGATTAATGAGGCGTTACTTAAAATTAAACGTACTGAATAAAATTATGTTGTAAAAGTGAAAAAACAGAGATATTCATTCGTTAATAATTCATAGTATTCTATTGGACGACCTCCGTAGCTTTTCCAGTAGAGACCCCGCTTACGAAGCCGTGTTCGAGTCCTGGCGAGGACATTTATTTGTGATATCATAAATATTCGTGACCTAGTCATGGTTGGACATTTAAGTATTTTTATGTACCTATCTACCTATTATTATTACACAGGGTATTCTTAGAGAAGTGATAAGTTTTATATATTTTTTAACTCCACTAACAACTATTAATTGAATTCCCCGGGTTTCGTTAAAAACAGACAACTTTTTAAACTTTTTAAATTTTCGTCTGCCTCCGTAGCTTAGTTGGTAGTGTCCCTGCCTACGAAGCTGGAGGTTACGGGTTCGAATCCTGGCGAGGGCATTATTTGTGTATTTATTTATCACAAATATTTGTTCCTTGGTCATGGCTGTCTATGTATTTGAGTATCTATCTATTATATATATCGTACACGCTGGTACCCACATCACAAGCCTTAAATAATTGAGCTTACCGTGGGACCAGATCGATTTGTGTAAGATGTCCCAATATATTTTTTTTGTAATTTATTTTACTTTTAAAGGTGACACTGAGGTATTTAAAAAGCATTCTTGAGATATGTGACATGTTAAACTAAGTGGATTTAATTTTATGTGCGATACATTGTAAAATTTATGTTAAGCACAATCCCGATTCAACAAGGGATAACAATTTACTAATTAAAAAATCGTAATAAGCCGTTTGTTTTATCATCCTGAACCCACCATTAAAAGAAAAAAAAGTTGTCTGTTCTAAACGAGCCCCGGGGCATTTAGTTGTTAGTGGAATAAAAAAAATGTAAAACTGATCCCGTTTTCAAGGTCACCCTGTATAAAATGACACAGAAGAACATTGTAAAAGAGCCTATTACAATATAAAGACGATGAAAAATCGAGAAACCAATTTTTATTGTCAGTAAAAAGTAACGACACAATATTGATTCAAGATAACTCTTTTCAGACCCTTTTGTAGTCTCCGTCCATTACTCTGGGGTTTTGTGGTTATTATTTGATTCAATTTATATGTGACATATGTACTTTGTAACATATCGGAGTTCTCATAAAATGCTTCGCGTAAGGGTCTTATTTAGTTTAGAATACGTGACTTTGTATTTTTATTCCAAGATATTTATTTTAAATTAGAATAATAACTAGGTACACTTGAGACCTAGTTATCTCGGGTATCCGTTTGATAAATGGATGAACTTAAGGTATTTATTTGAATAACATGAATTTTATTTCAATCGTAAGCCGAACCAAAAACCAAATCAAAAAGCATGAGTCATCATCATCATATCAGCCGAAAAACTCTGTCTGTCTACTGCTGAACATGATCCCCAAAGATTACTACAACGATCGGTCCTGTGCCACGCGCAACCAGCGGACTCCCGTGACCTTAACTAGGTCATCAGTCCATCTTGTGGGGGAGACGGATGCTAGCGGTAGGCTAGCTGGGTTAACCCCTGGAGTGCCTAGTGACAGATCTGTCACAAGCCATTTGGACTATAATATAAAATAATTAAAGTTATTAATTGACAAGCAAATTTATGACAGCAGCGTTCCAGGGGTTAAGCTATGTTAGTTAGTTTTAAATTTACATGTTATATTATACTATCATGTGATATACAGAATGATCAATCCAAATGGGTCAGTATGGAGGTTTTGGAAACCATAACAGATAGCGAAATCTTGTCTTAGGAACCATGAGATCAATTTTAGTAATAATTCAAATGAGGCTACACCTCTTTTACGCCATTCCGGTCTCATAGACGCTAACTCGTCCCAAGACTGGCGAAATGTCACACGCTTTAAAGTTGCGCTTTAGTAAGTCTCTGACGTCCCTGTAGAATTACATGTATAGATCACCATCATCAGCCTATGATAGTCCACTGCTGGACGTAGGCCTCTCCTATTAACTATGCGTATAGACGCATTAGGAGGTAATTGCCCATAATCGCCACGCTGGGCAAGCGGATTGACGATCGCAGTAATGTGCCGCAATTATGACGCTGCTGCCCATCATTAATCTTTTATCAAATAATGGTTAGTGACACTTCAATCCCTTAGTCGACTCTTACGACACCCGCTGGAGGAGTTGGGGTGATGACAAATGTATTCTTACTGCCGTCACCACACGGCAATGTATAGATACTAGTTTCAAATGTACGTATTGTTACAGCGGCAGTGGTGGTAGCCTTCTTCGTATGCTGGGCCCCGTTCCACATCCAACGCGTGTTCTACGTGTATGGCCGCCAGCATCCCAAGTACGAGCTCATCAATGAACACCTCTTCAACATCGCTGGGGCCCTGTACTACGTATCTGCGACCGTCAACCCGATATTGTACAACGTTATGAGTGGAAGGTCAGTGTAATTATACCTTGTATGCTAAAACCAAGTGGCTTATGATGGTTACGCGTTTCCCTTTATGGGCATTTTCACTTCTAGAGACACCCAATTATTTAATGCTTAATTGTCGTTACAAAGCTGACATCTAAGTTAACTTTTTTGTGAGAGTTAAGCTAATTGAGTGTCCCTAGAAGTGAAAATGCCCTTGTTACACATTATCAATATTACGATACTAGTTAGATATTAAGAGTTTTGAATCAAAATAATGCTCTCCAATTGGCTAAAAATCAATATCGCATTCCTCGATTTCAATAAAAGCCAGTATCCAGGACGTCATTTGAAACATATACGCCGATAAATCATTGATCACTACGTACACATACCAACATAATAAATAATTTAATCAAACCAAAAATCGTTGATAGAGTTTATTAATATGCATAACATATATTTTTTTACAGTTTTATATCGCGTAGTTTAAAAATAGAGGTGGGGACACATTTATCAGACTTTGAGAGCTGATATCTCGAAAACGATTTGCTTGAATAAAAATGAGATTTATAAACTTTCATATAATTTTCAAAGACCTTTCTATTAATACTTATATACAACAAAAAAAAATGTTCTATCCCTCAGTTACATGTATGGAGGGCCCCCACCCCAATGGTTTTTTTTACAATTTAGTATCATAATCCTGTAGCGGTTTATACAACACATATCCTTACCAAATTTCGTTACTGTAGCATATATAGTTTCCGAGTAAATCGGCTGTGACAGACGGACAGACGGACAGACGGACATGACGTATCTATAAGGGTTCTGTTTTTGCCATTTTGGCTACGCTACCCTAGAAAAATGAGACACGGCGACACTCGCACCGCTAGCAGCTATCACCGCTGGACGAGTATCGCCGTGTCTTATTTTTTTACACGGCAGTGCGTATCTTTTGTTCGTGTTTATAACGCATGTCGCATAGTTCATACTTCATAGCTTTGTAGCTTGCGGTGAGACCAGAGGCCCGTTTTTGAAAAGCTTGTAACTTGTAATACAAGTGGAAGTCTCTTTTTAACATTATTAATAATATAAGGACTTCCGCTTGTTTTACAAGTTACAAGCTTTCGAGAAATAGGCCCCTGTGCCTGAGGTTTAAAGAAACTTTATTCTCAATACTCTTACAATTAATTCGCTTATAATGAGAATTACAAAAGTATAGAAAATAGTTTTATCATTACTTAAAACCTTGAAGTTCATGTACATTATTTGTTAAAATTATTGATATTTATTAGTTTTAATGTAAAAATATATCTGCGAACGTGTTTCACGATATATGTGAAAGACGTCAGTGGTATGGAATGTCCGCCATATTTGTTTACTTTTTTATTTTCAACTGAAAAATGGTAGAACTATAAAGAAGTTTATTTGTGTAATATAACTCCTCCACGAAGTACAGTTTCATTGCCTTTTTTCTTTGACATTCGACGCCAACTCTAGTGACGCTCTGTCCATAACAGTTGTGGTTGTGACGGTTCTCGCATTATCCAACAACCTAAATAATATATACATACATACAAGATGCCCGCGATATTTTTAACCACGTATTCTTGACGTTATAAAAACAATAGTAAATTGATCATCTAGAGAGGTATATCTCATTTCATATACGACTGCCCAACTCCTCCTGCGGGTGTCGTAAGAGTCGACTAAGGGATTGAAGTGTCACTGAACATTATTTGATAAAAGATTGATGATGGGTAGCAGCGTCATCATAGTGGACACATTACTGCGATCGCCAATCCGCTTGCCCAGCGTGGCGATTATGGGCATTTACCTCCTAATGCGTCTACACACATAGTTAATAGGTGAGGCCTACGTCCAGCAGTGGACTATCATAGGCTGATGATAATGATGATGATGATACGACGGCCCGATTCCACTTAACACGGCCATAAAACGTTAACAATAGGATTAGTGATAACAAAAGAAACCTACAATTTTGCATATAATTATTATATAAAAAAATATCGTTAAAACTAATATTTGTATTTTTATTTTCAAGTTCCAAAACGTCTCAATCTCGCTTTATCTGCATTGCACCGGCACGAGCCGATTTGAAGTGGTCCAATTAGATAATAATTTAAGACAAACATTATGAGCCCTATTGTTAAGTTTTAAATGCCATCAGGCCATGGTATATGAAATGAACCATAACTACGGTATTACTAACGAGAGTGTTAGAAACCCGACGCCGTAGACGGAGGGCTTTTAATTACTCGAGTTCGTATTCTGCTTACCGACCGTAATATAATGTTTTTCATCACACTTGCGAGCAAAAAAAATTGAAGACACAAAAATTTTAAGACAAAATATTACCGCAATCCTTGCAAGCAATGGCCCGCTTGGAAAGCAAGTGTGATGAAAAAAAAACTATGTTACCAATATTTTTAAAATATTTTTTTTAACAGATGACTTTTGGACCTGCTTTTTAACGTTATCGGTATCAATTTTCGATAACAATGATTTGATTATGTTGAAACCTAGTTTAGTCGGGGCCTGGTGAACCAAATTCTCAGTAGAAAAAGGCGGGATTTTTAAGTGTTGTCGTAAAGGGTTGTGTTGGAATAAAAAAAGCATTTTAATGCTGCTCTACATTGAAATTTTTAATTGAAAAATATTTGCTATTCAACAAAATTTTCTGTAGAAATATGCGACATATTTTTAAATGTTCGCGATGGTTTTTAAAGGTTCGCGAACATTAAATATTTGAATTGGAAGCGGATTTTTGCTGACATGATTGTTTTCTTCGTCCTCGTGGGCACCTTGTATATGTATAAGTGTCGGGTATCCTTCTGGAGTCCTAATAGCTGTCTGATATTCTATATTTGGGTAAACAAACACCCTCTCGCAAAGCCAAATTTACCTAGCTATTACGAGTATACAGGGTGAAACATGAGTCTTTGCAAGCAACTAACAATTAAATGCCCCACAAGTTACTTAAAACTTGACAAGTTATTTATTTATTTTTTGTATTTTTCGGGGTTTATGTTTTTGTATTTTTTGGCTTTAGGATATCCAAAAGGATTTTTAAGCAAAATTAATGGAATAATTTAAATGACCTCTTCAAATTGAATTAATTAATAACGCCAATTTTGTCATTTGGTGTAAAATTAAATGATATTTATTACATTTAACGTTTTAAATAGCTTAAATAGCCGTTATCATTTCTGAAAAACACCTTAGAAATTAGTTAAGGCCACAAAAAATTAAAAACTTGACTATTTCTAAGTAACTTGTGGGGCATTAAATTGTTAGTTGTTTATAGAGTTAGAAAAACGTATTACTGTTCGCGACTCATGTTTCACCATGTATATTAGAATAAATATTATTAGGTACATTTTAGGACACCTACAGAACATATTATTTGCACTGCTATACTCGTAAATAAACTTGTTTTAATGAAGCAACATTTTCTTATATCCAGCAATTAGTATATTTTTAAATACAACCACGTTCCCTTATTTATTTCATCATCCGTTATTAAATTTAATTGCCAGATATTTATTTGGGTCAAGGATTCCCAAGGGACACATTTACGTAGGTATTTATTATTTTTATGGAAAATATAGAGCACCACCATATTAACTTTTCAATCTGGATGTTTTTCTTTCTAATACAAAGAAAATCCTCTTCAATATCATGTTTTTTTCGGCGTGTGATATATAAATATTATTACCTATATACAGTTGTTGTGACAATTGTATTAAAATTACAATTGTTACAATAAATAGGACAGTTATAGCTAAATCCCGACACGGTTCGAACCTCATGTCAAGAATTAACAAAAATTGTTCTATTTAAGCCTGCGACCATATATAACATGGACGTCTAACGCCAGCTCTAAAATGCCCCCAAAAACAACTGTTCAATTGTGCCAAGCAAGATTGTCAGGACATAGCCGTTCTCTTAACACCGCGCATATTTCGGCGCAACATCTTTGACAAATAAATGTTTATAGAATTATAGCCAATCAAAACTTTGATGAGCCAATCACAACTATTCTTAAATGGCGGTTTAAGTTTTTATGGGTTAACATTGCAACTAAAATTCAGGACCGTTTTTGAAAGGCAATTTAATATGGCGTGCGGCTTCCATGTTTTATTTGTTCGTAGTTCTAAGCCTTGGGACAATTTGTCATAACTTTCGGAAAGAAAAAAGAATTATACTAACGATCAGCAGATAACGGTATAAATAATATTTTTATTTTGGTGGCCAACAAGTAGTATCTGTTGACTTTAGTAGGGGCCTGTTGGCTTACAGCGAATTTCGGAGTTCGCAAACTTCGGGGATTTTGTCTCTGTCACACCAACGAGGGCGTCAATAGAGTGAGAGAGACAAATTCCCTAAATTTGCGAACTTCAGAGTTCACCGTATCATCATCAGCTTATGATAGTCCACCGCTGGACGTAGGCCTCTCCTATTAACTATGCGTATACAGTATACACGCATTAGGAGGTAAATGCCCATAATCGCCACGCTGAGCAAGCGGATTGGCGATCGCAGTAAAGTAATGTGTCCACTATGATGACGCTGCTGCCCATCATCAATCATTTATCAATAGGCTTAGGACTTTTCATAGCATATCGTGGTTCTAAAATCCTTGGAGCCGCTATGTGTAAAATTTTCGAAGTCAAAGTCAAAGTATATTGTAATATTAAAAAATAATAAATATAATGATTTATACCTACTGTCACATCGTTACTGAGTCAATTTTAATCGAACGTAATTTTAATTTTTAAAATCGAACTTGATTTCATAAAAAGTGCATACGAAATTAGTTATATCAGAAACCATAAAAAAACTAGACAATTAGGTTCAAGACAAATTAGAAAAAGTCTTAGATCGGAAATAGCGATGAAAATGGCGAAAATATCATGTTGTTTTTCTCGAAAGTTTCGAATCTTTCGTATAAATTACATGTAACTTCCGAACAAAAAACAAAACTGACGTTTGTCGACTTATACGACTTAAGATACCCCCGGCTAAGATCGGATGACCGCAATAATTACTGAAATAGTAGTATTTTTTTGCTCACTGGCTGTATTATGCATGACGCCATTTCACCCCGCCCCTCTCGCTAGTATGCAGCAACCGCTCAGCAGCATCAGTCGTGAGCTACGAACGTTTAAAAAAAGTGTTTTTTTTTCGAAAAGTTTTGAAGATTCCATCTTTAACAGGAAGCTATGCACCTTCTTCTCCTTACTTTAGAGTTGAAATGAGATACTAGTCCGATCATAAGCCAAGAAGGTTTTTCAATTGGGTGTCTTGGAAAAAAAATTGTGCAAGTTTGACTTTACGTTTACTCCTAAGCTATTCGGCTGAGTGGCATCAAGTAAATTTATATTGAAAGATTGTTTTTTTTTATCACGTACATCACACATCTGCAGGTAAAAGTTAATGATAATAAATTTATGTTTTTTTTTGTAAGGTAACAAAATTTCGTATGCACTTTTTATAAAATCAATTTCGATTATTAAAATAAATTACGTTCGATTTAAATTAACTCAGTAACGACGTGACAGAAGGTATAAATCATTATATTATACACGGTGGAATTTAATCGGTGAACAGGAACCCATTTTTCTAATTCAGTAATCGATGGCGGTCACGTTTATGTAGTACTTAAGTGGAACCAAGTTTTTTTTTAGCATAACAAATTTTTATGTTGAAATTAAACTTTAATTAAAATTTATTGTCACCCTACTAATGGTTTAGTCTGAAAAGTTTAATACCTCTTTTCAAACTATCAGCCATGCATCGCTCTTATTTTACATAGGAATAGAGTCTATCGCAAAAATTAAAGCATGTGAGTGGTTAATGCTCATTTATGTTTTAAGTTTCTAGGGCTGATAGTTTGAAAAGAGGTATTAAACTTTTCAGACTAAACCATTAGTAGGGTGACAATAAATTTTAATTTCAACATAAAAAAAAAATATGCTAAAAAAAAAACTTGGTTCCACTTAAGTACTACATAAACGTGACCGCCATCGATTACTGAATTAGAAAAATGGGTTCCTGTTCACCGATTAAATTCCACCGTGTATATTACAATATACTTTGACTTTGACTTCGAAAACTTTACACATAGCGGCTCCAAGGATTTTAGAACCACGATATGCTATGAAAAGTCCTAAGCCTATTTATCAAATAATGGTCAGTGACACTTTAATCCCTTAGTCGACTCTTACGACACCCGTAGGAGGAGTTGGGATGGTGACAAATGTATTCTTAGCGCCGTCACCACACGGTTAAAATAACGCGGATAAAAGTTCGCGGTAGGGCTGCTGGTATTCAATATCCAGCAAAATCACTATTCGTGGCATCTCTAGTATTTTCTCAATACGGTTGATCCAAATTCAAGGAGAAAAATTCACAAGTAAAATCCTGTGAGCACGCTCGGTGACTAACGTTCTGGCCTACTACCGCGAAAATCGAAATTC